>JABFQI010000072.1:0-16561 GCA_022816925.1 Trichacis sp. ZL-2020 | reverse complement strand
CCTTTTAAAATTCTAAAACCCCCTGAAATTTTTTAGAAAAAATTATCCAAAAAAGAATTATATTTAAAAATTAAAATATATTGATGAAAATTACATTCGAAAACGTTCAACAAAAAAAAATTAAAAAATGTATTTTTCATTCAAACCATAAAAAAAAAAAAAATGAAACTCATGAAAGAGGCTTTGAAAAAAGCTGAAATTCTACAAAATTGAAATAATAATTTAAATTATCGTCATTATAATGAGATTTTCCAATATTTTTGAGACTTTTGTGAACTTATGTGATAGATATCCATTCAAAAAACTATATTTCTTTGATTTTAGTTGTAAATTAAACTGTATATAATATATATAATATGAATATTATTTCAAATTGACTAATAAAGAAATATGTTAGAGATTAAAATCTGTGACACATTATATTTGATTGCAAAGTATTTGATGTCACTTTAAAAAAAAAAAACTCTCTAACGATATTAAAAGCGATTCTTTGCATTTCATGTATAGTTAAACCCGATATATAAACGAACAAAATTCATAACCGGGAAAAAACTGGGAATTCGAAAATCCCAGATCGCTAGACACCCTGTAACACTGTGCAACGTATGCGTAAATAATAATTGTCATCATTTTTATTATTTTTAGAACCGGATTCCTATATACCCAGGAGCACATTTGACCAAGGAAGAAAGTGATCTTCTTATTATGGGTTACGTCATTCGACATGGGATAACCGATGTTGGTTTAGAGGACCTACTGGAACTAATTAACTGCCATCTACCCGAACAGATAAATCGTTCAAAGTATATTTTCCTAAAAAACTTTTCGAACATAACGACGATCAAATCGTTCTACTTCTGTCCAAATTGTTCCGAGGTTTTAAATTTCAGAAATGCACGTCATGTGCGATGTGAGTCTTGCGATTCTGTTTTACTTTTAAATACCTTGAAACGGTACGGGTATTCATTTTGTCACATACCATTAAAAAATCAGTTGAGCGAATTATTTTCTGGTCCTCTTTTCCATGAGCTACATAGAGATGACGCAGAATTAGATTGTTTGTCTGACGTGAAAAGTGGATTATTTTACAAAACTTTGCGACAAAACGGAACGATCGGAGATAATGATATTTCTATTCAAGTAAATATAGATGGCGTGCAAACTTTTAAATCATCTAGAGTTTCCATGTGCCCTGTTCAAATTTCTATCAATGAATTAACTCATCGAACCCGGAAAGCAAATATTTTATTGGCTGGTTTGTGGGCTTCCACAGAAAAACCGATTCTCGATTTGTACCTCAGGCCTATAATTGACGAATTAATAGATTTACAAGAAAACGGATTCGAATGTTTGCCGCCGAGATTCGATGAACCCATTACTGTCAAAGTTTTCACGCTTCTCGCACCTGTTGATTCTGTTGAAAGGTGCGCCCTTCAATGTATTCATCAATATAATGGTGAATGTGGATGCTCAATGTGCCTAAATCCTGGGGTGCGTGTTGAAGTAGGAAGAGGTCATACTCAAGTATACCCAGGTACTGAATTTGTTTCGAGAACGGAAAATCAGCATGTAAGAGATGTTTTAAGAGCCTCTGAAGAAGATCGAATCATAAATGGAGTCAAAGGTGCTTCTTTATTCATGCTCCTTCCAGTTTTCAGTATTGTTAGGTCATTTCCACCAGAGTATATGCATAGTGTTCTACTTGGAGTCGTTAAATTTTTTTTGTCTTGCTGGGTTGAAAGCAATAATTCTGAAAAACCATGGTATTTTGGACGACAATCCAAAATTCTTGATGCGAGACTTTCTGCGGTATTGCCTCCTACGGAACTAACTCGTACCCCACAATCAGTCAACAATTTAAGTCTTTGGAAAGCTCAGGAGTTCAAAAATTTCTTATTGTACTATTCACTTCCATGCTTAAAAAATTTACTACCTACAAAATTTTACAAACATTGGTTGTTATTGGTTCATGCTATCACTGTTTTCAATAGCGAAATGATTAATCGAGTAGAGCACGCACGAGCAAGCCAAGCGATAAAACTGTTCGTTGGTAAGGTTGAGGAACTGTATGGCAGGAGTTACATGAAGTTCAATGTTCATTTGCTTCTACATATACCTCAGTCAGTAAGGGAATATGGGGCATTGTGGGCCTGGTCCGCCTTTCCGTTCGAGGGATATAATAAAACACTGAGAAATATGTTACACAGTTCTCAAGCTGTCATAGATCAAATTTGCAAATCATATTTAAGGTATCAATCTATTCAATCTTGGAGAACTTTCTCGAAACAAAATTGCGATGAAAATGGAAAACAATTATATCTCAAAATGTTAAAAAAATATGGACATAAAACCGGGCACAAAATATTAATTGAAAATGGTCTCACAACGTATGGCAGGGGAGACTATGTTAAGTTGTCTGTTCTTCAAAAACTATCAATACAAGCGCGAATAAGAGAAAATATTAGGGACAGCGCCGTTGTGTTTCACAGATTTTTGTTGAAGAACACCTTATTTCATTCCAGTATGTACAAGAGACTTGAAAAAAGAATTAATAGTGTCGTAGAAACAGACCTTCGAAATCATCGTTTTGTTAATATTGTAGGACTTTATCGTGTCACAACTTTGAACGATGTAACAAAGTACGTAATAGTTGCAAAAACTTACGATGCTGGAAACGATACGTTATGTTCCTTCCACGAGTACAGATCATCTGACATTTGCTATACGGTAACTGAATCTAATTTCATAACTACATGTTTACCTGAAGATATTAAACGAAAGTGTGTAATAGTTGCGTCTGACAACAATTCCAAATTTATTTTTCCATTGGTGAATAAAGTTGAAACTGATTGATGATTGTAACTTTCATTCGCATTCATTTTTCTACGCACCTAAACTTTCAAGTGTTTCTAACATTGTATGTTTACGTGTTGCTATTTTGTAGACATACATACATCCCAAATATGTAAAGTTCTAAAAAATAAGGTGAATTGTATTTAGCGTAAATGACATATGTCAAGTGAGTTATTAGACCGTGGATAAATATATAATTCATCATGAACGCACTCCAGAGAACATGAATAAATATGAATAATTTTAATTCTGGTATATTTATTTTTTGAACCTGCAACGACATTAACTGACCACGATTCTTAACTTTTCATAATATTTACACTGTAAATTACACTTTCTTTGAATTCATTATAGTATCAAAACAAATAACAAAATATATATATATATATATGGTAACTTACAAAATATAACATTATTCAAAATGATATATAGTTCTAATTTTACAAAATATAATTGAACATTTAAGTTAACAACACCAAAAACATAACGTGAATACGTTAAATGCGATTTAACAAAATTTAACAAAAAGCTGCTATATAACGTTATTAATAAATGTCACAGAATATAAAAATTAAGCAAAGTATAAAGGAAAAAAAGAATTTTTGCGTTTAATTAGTATAGGTATATCTATATATATGTATATATTCAGTTGGAAATAACTCCTAAATGTTGGCCTATATTATAATGCCGGAAATTGCGGATTAATTTAATGTTGGGCATATATGCTGATTCAGTTGGGAGTTATGTCCAACTGCTGGGCGTTAACGCTGAAATTTGAGCATAAACATCGAACGTTAGGCGTGTCTAGCCATTCTGTTGGGAGTTATGACCAACTGCTGGGCGTTAACGATGAAATTTGGGCATAAACACGAAACGTTGGGAATGTATGCCCATTCTAATGGGAGTTATGACCAACTGCTGGGCGTTAACGCTGAAATTTGGGCATAAACACCGAACGTCGGGCATGTATGCCCATTCTGTTGGGAGTTATGATCAACTGTTGGGCTTTAACGCTGAAAGTTGAGCGTTTACACCGAAAGTTGGGCCTTAATGTCGAAAATTGGTTATTAACGCCTAACTTTGGGCGTTAATGCTTAAAGTTGAGCATTAACGCCTAAAATTTCGGCGTTTTTTCCGTAAGGGTTGTATTACTTGAATATGTATTATATTGAATAAAATCAAATTTGCGAAAAATTAAAATATAAAACTCATTTCCAGATATTATAAAAAGCGATTTATTTTTATTATTAACAAAAACTCTAATCACTCTCTGCGATTCTAATTACTCTCTCACGTAATTGCTGCTCCTGCAGCTCCTTCTTTTTTTTTAACTCGTGAATTTCTTTTCTCATTACTGCCTCTTGAGTGTCTTCATCGGAATCATCTTGGTCACTCTCATCACGATCATTTGGATCAAAATCATTTGGATCATCTTGATAAGTACCATCTTCATGGCTTACATTGTTTTGGCTCAAGCTTTTTTTACAATTACTATTTTTGAACCGTTGCTTGATTGTAGGAAATATTTCACGAACATGGTGCAGGAACTGTGCCCTAGTTACTGTCGTCACCGAGTCCGTGAAGTATTTGCAGTTATTTGCTGCATCTGAAAAGTACAGTTGAGAAAAACATGTTAGAAGAAACGTAAAATATATTTCTTTGTGGATTTATTGCAAATACTGTAGAATTGTCTGTCACACATTTGCAAAAAATACCAGAAGTTTTCCTAGGCCAGGCATTGAAAATATTTTTTTGCAAAACACACACGAAAAATGTGCTACGAGGCCCTGTTTTCCGGCGTTAAGGACGCCCATTTACGACCGATGCTCTGTTTACATCCTCGCCAGTTTCTTACAGCCTAGGAAAGTTCCTTAGGTCCTAGGAACGTTCCTCAATGCCGCCAAACACGCGAGGGATGTCAACACGCTATTGTTTTGTTTTCATTGAGTCGTGAATGGGCGTTCCCCATGTCGGAGAACATGGGTTCTCAACACATTTTTCGTACGTGTTTTGCAAAACAGTACGTTTGCACCTCAGACCAGAAGTAGATGTTCATCGACCGGATCGTATTCGCGAACTCTGTCTACGCCTCGGCTGCGATCTCGTTCGCGTAAACGATCCGGTCGTAAAACATCTACTTCAGGTTCTCGATACAAAACATACTATTTATTTTATACTATTCTGAGAAGGACTTCGGACGATTTGAAAAACTATTAGAAACAATCGTTTAAATGCTCACTAAAAACGATCCATGACAACTTCGTGTCCTTGAATGCACGTGTTTTCCGATTTCCGTTTATTGTGAACTTGGTGACCAGGGAATCTGTCATTGTTTCCGCAATCGCCATATTCACAAAACCTCGGACATTCATAGCTCCCAACGTGTCGATGTGGGCATACTGTGAAATATAAAGAATGACAAGTTGTGTAAAAATCACAAACTGGCAAAGTCACATTAGTTCGTCCACATTTTGCGCGTAATTGAGAAATCTACCACTCAGCAGTATTTTGGAAATTATTAATTTTAATCAAAAGTATTCTAGCCAAAAAAACCAATACAATCGTTTCGTATGACAAAATCAATAAGAAAATGATACGGCGATCCATAGTATACAGTTGTGAAATTATTGAATTCAAAGTATTTTATGTTATTTGAGGCACAAAATGGACTTTCAAAAAAGATAATAAGAACAATTTATCGACAGCATTTCTTAATTCTTTGTTTTGAAAATTCGAATAACTATTTGATACTTGCATAATTGAACTTAAATAGCAAAATATTCAATTATAAATGAGTAAAACTGTTTATGTTCTACAGAGTTTCCACTTTGGTATCATTAGTCATTTATTTGAGACTTGTGCTGAACTGGACACTTTTATAATTAACTTGACTACTGAATTATGATTCTCCTATATTATTTACTTTATGAATACAATTATGTAACCAAATCCAATGATTTAAAAAAAAATATATATATATATATAATTACGAATAGTCATCGTTATTTACTATTTCTTTCCGTTGTTCGTCCATCGCGTCGCTGTCCATAATATCAAATTCTTCTAGGTTCTGAATTGGATAGCCTTCTACATTTCTACCGGATGAATGCGGTTGTTTTTGGAGGCGCGATGACAGTATTTTGATGTCCTCTTTCATTTCATCCTGGTCTTTCTTCATCGATATTTGATTCTTCAGTAATTGGCTAAACCAGAAAAATTGCAGTTACGGAAGATATTTTACAAGCATGATTTTTAAAAATTAAATCACTGTCAAATAAGTTCCCAGTTCACACACACATTGATAGTTTACAATTTCATATTGTCATTGAAGTACACTAGAAACTCCTTTTCTTTTACATGGCTTGAAGTCAAACGAACAGTAAACAAGCCGAAATCATGACATTCTCCTCCACCCTCTCCAAGTTTTATAGAAGGTCTCGCGCGTGTCTGAAAGTCGGACGTTCTTGCGTTGCGACCATTGGAGTGGGAATAACCGAAGGGAGAAGAATGTAAATAATCAGGCATGTGTCATTGTAAACCGAGTGAATTGTATTTTGATTGTACAAAGATTTTACGATCAAAACCGCCCCATCCACACACATTTCTCTGAACAAGAAATCTTTTTTCTACTTACGAAAAAATTTTTCTTACAACAATGATTCCAACATTCAACAATTAAAATAATATAAGTTAAAGTTTCATATTTAATAGCTAGCATGTGGCTCAATATCGAGCCCTTTTCTAGAATAATAATAAAAGAAAATGAAAATATGCTATCTCAGGGGTAAGAAATAAAAATATAATGTGAAAATTCAGAATTCAAACTGAAAGAATTGAAACTAAATTCGAGAAAAAATTTTTCCAATTGGAATTACATTGAAAAATCTTGTGGAAAAAATTGTCTACCCTAAAAGAATGACGCTGCAACCAATCGCAAAGGGTTGTTACAAAATACTGAAATATTTCACTCGAACGTCAATTAAAAAAACAATACAAATTAATTTTTAATTATATCATTTTGGACATATCGAGTTTCATGAAAATGTCATGTAGAAAATCCAAGTTGAAAATTCAAAAAACGACAGGGGCGTACGCAAAATAATTTTTAAGGGGGAGGGGGGTTGATAACTACAGTATAACTGTATTTTTATGGCTATCAATATTTTTCCCCATTGGGGGGGGGGGAGGGGTTCAAACCCCCAAAACCCCCCTCTGCTTACGCCCTTGACAAACGACGTTAATTATGAGTCATTTATACCATATAATGACATAAGGTAACCGTACCGACGATTGCACAAGTATCTTTCGTCACACACCTATTTGAGGTGCATTGTCTATCTCTCTTTTTCACGTGGGATGTGCAACGAAAGGTACCTGTGCGATGATCGGTACCGTCGCCTTAATTCAATGTAATAAATATGCTCTATAATCATTCATAACGAGCCCTAAGAACACATAATATTCCAGGAATATTCTAAGAATATTTATTCAGTATGAAAAAAAAGTCCCAGAAATAATAAAAAATATTTTTGTTCGATCATTGTACCTGTGCGATGATCGGTACCGTCGCCTTAATTCAATGTAATAAATACGCTCCATAATCATTTATAACGAGCCCTAAGAACACATAATATTCCAGGAATATCCTAAGAATATTTTTTCAGTATGAAAAAAAGTCCCTGAAATAATAAAAAATATTTTTGTTCGATCGAAGAATATCATGAGAATATTTCTATGTCCTGATTAAATAATATCCCCAGAATATTTGTCAAAAATATTCTTGGTTTATTTTCAAAACATAAAAAAATTAAACCAACTAAGTAATTTAATTCACTAAGTGATTTTCTCCTTACACAACGAAAGTGCTACGTAATCTAAAATGATTATTTTTAAATATTATTTCTGGCTTGTTGTAGAGAAATATTTTAAAAAATTTCCAGAGATGATTAAAAATATGACAAGAATATTTTTGAAGAAATTCTAGGTAAAACGTTCAATTTTGACTGGAATATTCTCAGGATATTATTGGAATGAACAAAAATATCTTTAATTATTTCTGGGACATTTTTTTTATACCGATAAAATATTCTTGGGATATTCCTAGAATATTATGTGTTCTCAGGGGAATTAAAATAACAAAATAACGTTATTTTATGAAAATAATAATGTCGACGTGCATTTTTGACAATTTTAAGAAACTGTTTACCTATTCAATTTGAATCCGCACCGTCTATAAGCCTTGAACGAAGTCGGGCACAGGAAAATTTCTGAAAATGAGATGCACGAATATTAATAATTTTTAAACTGCACGTTACTCTCAAATGAATAAAACTTGATTTATTAAATATTAATCACCTGCAACCGCGTGTCCCGATCACCAATATTGGTTATGAGAGTTTGTTTTCTTTTTCGTCACCTCGATGTGCGCGGGCTACAATCGCGTGCAGGCGGTTTATTTGAATTGATGCAGCGATTGTTCAATCAGAAATTATTTCAACACTATGAAAATATATGTATAATGTATAGCAATTTCGAGAAAAATAAATTTGACAGTTACAATACATATTTCTGTTACATATGTGAGCAAGAAAATAGTAAATTATAATAAATACTTAGATGTAGTCATATGGGCGTCATGCGTGATATACGTTTGTCATTAAAGGCGCACGCGTGACACTAGTGCCACGCGTGATATCATTAGAAAATCACAGAGCTATCATTTTGTAATTATCACGACGTGATTTTTGCGTGATATCATAAATGTTTATTGGGTTGTAAGAAGCAAAAACCAACATTGCAATAAGGAAATAGCTTTTTTCGCTTTTCCTGCAATTTGAGCAGTAGACATTGGTAAAAATTCATGTGCAAGTGCTGCGATCATATCTTATAAATGTCTGTTATATACTCACTTTTCCAAAATACAAAACAATGACAGTTTCGCATTTTTTAAAAATTTTATAAATTCCTTTTTTCACCTCAAAAACTCGATATATGCAAAAACTTCATTAGACTCATTGCTTGTCGTCCTTGAAGCTAGTACAATAAAATGTGCTTTCTTTAACAAAATCCCAAGAAGGTTGAATAAAGCATAAACCAAAATTGCGATACGGAAACATCTTTTTTCATTTTGCCTGTCATTGAAGCAGTGAAGATTCGTGAAAATCCGTGTGCAAGTGCTGCGGGTTTATTTTATAAATGTGTGCTAATAAAACTCAAAAATATTCTTAAAATGAAGAGTTGTCATATTTTCGTTTTTTGCAAAAGTTTATAGTGACAGAAATTTTTGCGATATTCTCGCAGCACTTACCCACGGATTTATACCAATTACCTGCAATTATTGGTATATTTATACCAATAAATATACCTGCTTGAATTGACTAACATTGTGTGTGGTGTGGCCTTCTAAGTTGATATTTATAATTTCGTTAGAGTCTTGTTTGTTTGAGAATATGACTAGTTTAGATTTCTGAGGGGCTAGAGTTAGACCTCTTTTTTTAAGCCAGTTGTTTATGATAGAAAAAGCATCTTCGAGTTGGGTTACAAGTATTTTTTTGTCCGGACCAGATATACGAATGGAAATGTCATCTGCATATTTCGATATTTTGATACCCGGTGGAAGAATTTTGTTGATTTCTCTAATATAGATGTTGAATAAAATTGGGCTAAGAATGGATCCTTGAGGTAGTCCTTTTACAGTAGAGTATGGACCATAGTTAAACGAATCTTTTTGTATGAATAAGTTTCTGTGACTGATAGAATTGTATATGAAAGTGTTCAACCAGATTGGGAAGTTTAGGGATGATAAGTCATCAGCTAGGATACTTGGTACGACGTTGTCGAACGCTCCCTCAATATCTAGAAAAAGGATAGCCGTATATTCCTTTTTTAAGAAAGCTAATGATATGTCTTGGACAATTAAGCTCGCGGGGTTTAGAACGGAAACACCTCTCCGGTAGCCAGATTGACAGTTGGGGATGACGGCATTTAGTTCAGCCCATCTGTCAATCTTAAAAAAGATCGTTCTTTCTAAAATTTTATGCAGGCACGAAGTCATGGCGATGGGTCTGAACGACGAACTATCTGGTTTGGGTAATAAGATGACTTTTGAAGAGGACCAACTAGCCGGGATTTTTTTTTCCCTCAGGATATTGTGAAATAATTTCAGAAGGAATTCAATTACTGGGAGAGAAAAAGATTGTATAATCCTATTATTGATACCGTCAATGCCAGGGGAAGAATTTGGTTTGGCTGAATTGATGGCAGCTTTTAGTTCTTGAAGTGTGGGGAGTGAGTTTAGGAATTGGTTTACTTGAGAGGGGGGGGATACAGTGTGAGGTTTGAAAGATGAGGGAGGACATAGTTTGTCTATCGCTTTGAGGATCTTTGGGTCATTTGGGTTATTGTTTTGTGAGGAATTATGGGTGGAGAACTTTTTGTGTTTGAAACTTTTGATCAATTTCCAAATTTTTGATACAGGCATCTCAGGAGTTAACGAGTTGCATAATTTTTTAAAACTATTTCTTTTACATTTTCTAATAATCTTTTTAAATTTG
Organism: Trichacis sp. ZL-2020; assembly: GCA_022816925.1. Lineage (NCBI taxonomy): Eukaryota > Metazoa > Arthropoda > Insecta > Hymenoptera > Platygastridae > Trichacis > Trichacis sp. ZL-2020. Next base: position 6,155 of record JABFQI010000072.1, on the reverse strand, counting down.
GCGTTCGACATTTGGTATGCACAAAAGCTGGATAGTTTTTTGTCCTTTTTATATTGGTCATGTGAATTTTTTCTTTCTAGTAAAGCAGTGTCACATTCTTGGTTCCACCAAGGCGAACCTTTAGAAGATTTTTTTTTATAATCAAGTTGGGAAGAATTTTCTCTGACTGTTGCACCAGCTTTTGTTAGTGCTGAGCGGATTTCCTTGATGAATTCTTCGTAATCAGATTCGATCTCATTTAATTCCTGTTTATTTTGAATAAAGGTTTCAAGTTCAGTGTTAAATATTTGCCAATCAATATTTTTTAGTTTGTTTACTTTAATGAAGGGATGGGTGGGTATTAAAGGGAAATTTGCTTGACAGTCAAAGTTTATTTTAATTGGGTAGTGGTCACTACCTAATGTGTCTTTTCCAACTTCCCAATTGCAGCTAGGGAATAGGTTACTAGATACAAGAGAAATATCTGGGGAGCCACTGGTTTTTCCTGGTCTTTCTAGTCTGGTGGGTTCTAGGGAATTTAGAATTTTTATGTCAGTTTCGAATAAGATGTCAGCCAAAAATTGACCAAAAGAGTTCATTGCCACTTTACTCCAAGAGGGGTGATGGGCGTTAAGATCTCCTAAAATGAAAGTATTATCTACGAGGGCTGTCAGACTTATAAAATCTTCCCAAGGTTCATCATCAATTGTATTTGGACTACGGTAGCACGAAAAAATATTGATAGGAGTTTCAGATAGTATCTTGATACCAATTGCTTCAATATCTTGACTAATTTCGATCAAATCATAAGTGATATGGTTTTTTATGTAAATGGCAACGCCGCCCCCCAAACCTCTGTTATTTTCCTTGTGTTTAGTAACGTTTTTATAACCTTTAATAAGTGGGTTGCAATTGTCATTGAACCAGGTTTCAGATATACAGATGATGTCAATGTCTTTGTATTGTTTTTCAAGTATAGGAATTTTATATAATAGACTTCGTGCATTCCACTGGACAATATTTAAACTTTGGATGTGCATTTTAGTTTATTGAGGGAAAGAAAGAGGGGGATCACCGGAAGAAAAAAAGAAGATCGGAGATGCACGAAAATCAAATAAAAAGAGAGAGAAAGTGTCTATTGAGTTTGTGTGAAAGAATGAAGTGGGATAATCTAAGATGTTGAAAAAGATTGTGAGGTTATAAATCCATATCTTGGTCATCATATTTCGTGTTTTCATTGTCTGGAAGGAGCTTAGGATTGCTTAATGCTAGCAAGGCATCTTTTGCCACAAGGACACGATTATCCGTCTCTATTTTAGTCACTCGTGAGGATAATTCTTTCAACATTTTACTGGGGTCAGGGCACTTCGAAATGAAGGTCGAGAAAAGATCCAGTTCGTTGTTTGACATTTCTTGAAATTTTACTGTATTGTTGACAGTGAATTCATCGATAATTCGGCCATCTATGTCAAATGAGGTCGTGTGTTGGGATGTTGTGATGGAGACTGAATGAGAAACTCGGGAGACAGTGCTAGCTGCTCCAGTTCTGGGTCTTTTTTTTGTTAGATGTTGGTGTGTGTTTTGGGGAGTTGGGATCGATTGGGAAAAAGTTGGTGGAACTGAGGCATAGTTAGGTGCTGCCACCTGGTTGAAAGGAACTAGTTGGGGACCTTTGAGCGTGGGGAATCTAAGATTGTTTAAATGTTGAGGGTTGGTACCTCTGACCAGTTTTTTGGCCTTGTCCAGAGAAATGTTTTCGATTGCCATTTTCAACTTAATTTCTTTTTGTTTCAAATATTCTGAGCAGTTTCTATCATCTGACTTGTGGGCGTGCGAACAATTGAAACACTTGAAGAGAGTGGGGTCATTAATTTGGCAAGATTTGGTATCGTGGGGTTTTGCGCATTTGCCACAAATAGGTTTGGATCTGCAGGTGCGAAAAAAATGTCCGAAGCGGAAACAATGAGTACATTGAACAACTGGTTGAATGTACGGGAAAACTTCAAAAAAATGATAATTTATGGTCACATGATGAGGCCTGAAATTGCCCCGAAATATAATTTTCAGTGTTGACGTGGGGATACGCTCCTTGCTGCTACTGCTGCCATCTGTCACCGGAGGAGGAGATTTAAATATTCTTTCAACTTTTAAAACTTCAATTGGGGAATCAATGTCTTCCAGAGTAATTTTTTCCTCTGGATCAACGTTGATTATTTTACCAATTATCTGCAGTCTGAAATCTGGGATAAATGCGATCCAGTTTTGTTTTTCCAAAATTTGAGGTTCGATAATTTTGTTCGCGTCAATGTAATTCGGGAATTCTATTTCAACAAAACCGTTATCACTCTGTTCAATTTTTATGTTTTGAAAGATTTTTTTTGACTTTAAGATTCTGCCCACCTTCATGGATGAAAATTTTTTGTTTCTCGCGCCATTTTCGTTTATTTCAATGATTTGAACTAAAAACGGGGTTAGAGAGTTGTGTGAGTACCTGTTTTTTTGTGCCATTGTTTTGAACCTTTCAATGGATTCCAGATCCAGCCTGATTGCGTTCGTTTGGTCGTTAGTTTGATTATCCATGTTTAGAAGTAAAAAATAAAAAAATAAAAAATTTTTGAATAATCAGAGAAAAACAAAAAAGTAGAAAACAAGGAGCTGTCGAATTTTGAGAGATTTTCGTTTTTTCTTTTGAATCTAAAATTACTACATGAACTATTTTAGGATTTGAAAGGGTAATGTGAGTCGAAACCAATAAAGCAATATTCCCTAATACCTTTATGCATCGAACATGGAAATCCACATGTCTATGTTTCGCGTGAACCGAAGCTCTAAAAAAAAGGACAAATTTCAGACATTCAGTACCATACCTTACAGGGACACATTTGATAATGGGCAAAATGGGAACACATGGGAGTATCGGGATTGGAAATGTAGGTCGAATGCGGTATTTGGGCGCTCCAGGATTCTTCCTTCTCAAGCTGTTTTGTTCCGAGTCAGAACGTCCGCCATTGCGGGCGTAAACTTTTCGCCACTTCCTAGTCGTCCTCTTGAATTTATGCTGTTGGGTCTTGTATTAATGGGTGAATTTGGTAACGGGTTTATTATTTCAGTATATCCAGGTATAATTTGGGTAAAAAAATGACGTTTTTAATCGCTTCGAAAATGGAGCAAGGATTTCACACTGTTGTTTTATTCGCCATCTTGCACCGACCTTATATATTGATTGATATTGATGTACGCGCAGTGTTAAGACTTAAGGCGGAAACACATGTCACGCTCAAATTCAAGTGAGACCCATTTTCAATACAACAGACAAGGACAATATTGCAAATATAAGTGTGATATGAAATAAGCCTTACGTCAAAGTAGACTTAATACGTTGATCTTCCGGAAAACCACAGAATTAACCTATCAAATCTGGGTTTTCTCGGAAGACCAACTTAAGTCCACTTTGATGTAAGACTCATTTCATATCGCACTTAATTGCAATATTGAGCCTTATGTCAAAGTGGACTCAAGTTGTTCTTCCGGGAACATCCGGGAAAACACAGAAATGTATAGCTGGTTCTTCAAGGGTTATTATGCACATTCCCGTTATAAATTTTCAAGGTGATGAAATAAAAAATAGACTATTTAATTTAAAAATTCTTTAATTCAAATTATTTTAACACTCGAAAAAAATACATATCAATATAAATTCATATTATTTCATTTTGCAACATATTTTACTCGATTTTAATTACACTTTGTATCTCAAAAAATCAGTACATCGGAGAGTTCTCATACAAATGTTCAAGTTGTTTCATTATGGTTGACGAAATCTTACTCCGAGGCGTTTGGAGAAAATTTTTTCTTGTCGAGTTGGTGATTTTTGGCGTATTTAAAATACTACCACCCTCGTTTCGTAATGAGTAATATTCGCGCAAAACAGGATTAAATTGTTGAGAGTTCTCTAATGGATTCAAAGGTTTTCTCGAAGTATTTTGTTGTTGCTTTTCGTGAACAATATTGAGTTTCGACTCCAAATTCACAAAACTCTCGTCGCTACCTTCTTGTCGATCCATGCAGGTCACGACTTCGCACACCATTTCTTCAACTTCTCCTGTATCCTCAATGGGATGATTCTCCTTGTTTTTTGCTTGCATCACATTCTTAGGCAAAACGATACTGTAGGAATGTTCAATTAAAGGTCCTAGATTCTGTGACAGACTTTTCTCTTGATTTTCAGCATCTGCTTTTTTACCCTTAGAAGGATTTTGTCTTTCTTTAGGTTTCGCATTCAACAGTTCTCTCACTATTTTCAAAGAATTGCTCAGGTACGATTCCAGCTTGAGCAAACTTTGTCGCTCTGTTGGGAAGGAATTCATAATGAAGGAGTTTTCGGCATCTAATTCATACGTGGAGTTCACATTTGTGGAAGTTTCCAGTTCCTCTGCAACATTGGCAGATTTTGCAGATTTTGAAATGCTTACACGTGGAGACATCTTTTTCTTTTTTTGAGCCGATAGCTCGTTACTTGCATCATCTAGGCAACTAACTCCAAGACTGTCGTTCATTACCAATTTCTGTTTCAGGAGCTTCTTTTTCTGAGAGGTTTCCTCTTTGTTTGTTGTTTTGCAAGCCTTTGGAGTGTATACAGTCGTTTTAAGTTTTTTACTTGGAGTTCCTATCTCTTTGGTCGCTTTTGGCTTTTTTTGGAGTTTGCTGACAGATCTTGAAGAAAGTTGTTCTGGGTTACGAGCGTTTGGCAGGTTTGGAGCATCGTCAAGTAACTTGCGTTTGACTGTTGACTTTTTGTATGGTACCATCGACTTGCGCTCTAAAATTTATTGAAAATTGAATGAGTATTTTGTAAATGAAAACTTTGATTATCCTTATAAATATTTACCATTCTGTGGGACCTTTTTTATGCTTGTCGCAGCGTACTGGAACGTAGCAGGGGCAACGCTGTGCCTTGAAGAAATGGCCACCTTTGAAGAGGTTGTATTTTTTTTTGTTGAAGCTGGAAAACAAAAAAAGTAAGTTAATGGAATCTCAAAAGTAATATTAGTTTTAGTTTAGTATACTCACTATTATATTTTCTTTCATTTTTGAACAATTCTTTTATTGGCACTGGCTCATATTTTCGGCGCGCTGTGTAAAAAAAATTATACATTATTATCAAGGTATTACACATTAATATAAAATATCACGATATTAAATTAAAAGACAGCGTCATTTCGCTACTTTCGAAATATATTCTAAAATTTTCAAATACTCTCAGGAATGCTTACGGACTTCCTGAAAACTTCTAGAGCATTTCAATACATTCCAAAATCTTTCAAACTATTTTAAAACTTTATTAAACTTTGTAATAAACATTATAATTTTCTAGGCCTTAATAAACTCTTAGAATGTAAAATTCTGGAACATTGTAAAATCTTGTAGAAACTTCTGACGAATTGAGAAATTTGTATAATATTCTCAAATTTTTTGAAATATTATAGGAATTTTTACAACTTCTAGAACTTTCTGGAAAATTTTGGAGCAATTTAAACCTTTCTAAAAAATTCAAAAATATTCAAGAACTTCCTGCAACTTAGGAATTTCTAGAATTTTTTTAATTTTTCGTAAAAATAAGATAATTTTTTGAAAAGTTCTAGAAAATTCTGGAACTTTCTCAATTGTTATACAATATTTTACAACCTTTGCAACCTTCGAAAATAGTCACAAATTTAATGGAACTGTCTAGAATTTTTTAGGATATTTTTTTCCCTTCTAAAATTTTTTAGAAAACTCAAGAGCATTCTCAAACTTTCTGGAATCGTCTAATACTTTCTTAATGGTAACTGAATATTATAGAGCTTTGTGGAACATTCTAGAATATTCTTAAATAACTTCTTGAATTACGTAGGATTCTTTCCAGCCTTCTAAAACTTTCTGTAAAGTTCAAGAATATTCCAACCTTTCTGAAACTTTTTAAAACATTTTAGAACTTCACTAAACTTTGTAGAATATTCTGTAACACTTTCTCAAACCTTCTAAATATTATTCATAAGGATGAATTGGATGCATTTCCAAAATAAATCGAAAACATTTAAACTTTGTGGGATTAAAGTTCGTTGCTAGAAAAAAATTCAGTCAAAATTTCAAAAAATTTAGTTTGCTCGTTCAAAAGATATTGAGTTTTTCATTTC
>JABFQI010000071.1:0-16586 GCA_022816925.1 Trichacis sp. ZL-2020 | reverse complement strand
AGAAGAATCTCATTATTCGGGGTCAACGCGAAACGTCATTGCCTGAGAAATACCGATTCTCGACCCGAAAAATTGACCGGAAACGACCCATTTTCGTAAACTATTCTAGAAAAAATTGCATATGTGTCGATATGAAAAAATTGACAATTCCTAAGTGCTATGTAGTTGAGTGCACCGCAAACGCATACTCGCGTTTTATGCGAGCATGCCCGGCAATGCAGCCAACTTTATACCACATAAAAATCGTCAAGTTTCTCATATCGACAGATGATCTACTATTCCAAACCAACCACTACATTAATCAAAAAATTACACAATAAATTTTTTATATTCACTATATTTTTTTTAATCAACGAAAGGTTGTTGATCCCTCGTTACCACCATTTTCAAATAGAATGAGAAAAATTGAATAAAATTTGAAATCATTATTAAGATTACAGTTCAATATCAATGTGATCAAGATCTCATAAAAATGTAGTTGAATTTTAGATGTTACAATTGTGTATGTTACAGTGATGGAAAACATTTTTTTAACAAATGATTTTATTTCAGTAGTATGCTTGTACGACAAATTTTTCGGAGCATTGAAACTTTTGTTCATTTATGAGAATTTTATTCAATTATTATAAAATGTACTGATTGCATATAATATTTTTGAATTCTTTACAGATTTAGTCATCACTCATGAATATTCAAGTTATAAGGAATAAATTTCCGATTGATCCCCATAAAAATATGTACATTATAATAATAGAATTCATAAATGTTTCCAGATTGGAACGTCAAAAAAAAAGTTTTTATAAAGCCAAACCAGAGAAATAAAATTTGTTTGCAACGTCGATGAAGTTGCAAATCAAACAAACATTGCTGTGGCAACCTCCAATGGGGAAGAACCGAACCCACAAACAAGAACAAGAACCGAAACACGAACCAGGGCAAGAACCTAACCACGAACCAGAGCAAAAAAACACCCCGAATGGAACCATGCACCGAGCCCTGAATTAAACGGTGAATCGAGCCTTTTATCTAAGAAGGAATCAAGTACCGAAGAAAGTGGCAACGATGATTATATATGTTGATTAGTTATGTCAAACATGGTTTCTTCCGACAATTTAGATATTTTAAAAACAAAGAAAATGATGTATAAATATTATTATTTGCCAGTGAGTAAATAAAGGAACATTATAAAGATGAGACATTTCATTTCTATGTTCACACATACTATTTTGCTATATACGTTAGAAACAAATCGATAAAGTATTCACATTGGACCTGACTGAAGTACTACGTACCGATAATCAGATACTTTGGATTTCAATACTGTGGGGAGACATTGAGATCCTCAGCCTACTAATACAATCCAATGTCTTTGAGAGTGACAAAAAAGTGAATTCAAATCACTAGTGTCTTAATACCGTTCAATATTTTTCTTTTTGAAGTGCATTAACCTCTGCTGCTCTTCCTACTCTTATCTGATATCGCACTTTGCTTTTCTTCAGCAAAGATGCGACCGGCATCTCACCTGCGAGAACGCACAAGGCGTCGGTTGATGCTGTCTTAAGCGGGGTCTACAATGCACACAGAACGCAAAACGCGCGACGCGAACACGAGATAAACAGCCCAAGTCGCAGAGAGCTGCTAGAAAGCTGCTATTTTGCGTCCATAGTGGACGCAAAAGAGCAGCCAACCGCAACTAAGGTGCGTATTGATATGCTCAGTGTGAGACTGCGGCTGAGCGGCTCACGCCGACAGCAGATAACATATACTGACAAATGTATAGAAATGTAAATAGTAAACAATTTTCAACAGTTTCACAATATGAAATAATGTCAATAGAAGTTATTGCGTACTTTGGTGTTATTTCAAATTTGCCTGTTACACATATAACACTGTATAATCAAATTTCGCTGAAAAAAGGAGATGGTGGGTACGACCCATTAATCGCAGCCTAGAAGTCGACGGCCACTTTCCAAACTTATTTTCATATATGAATAAAAATGACAGAGAACAATTTTTCGAATTAAGACGCATGTGCCCGGTAAAGTTTGATCAACTAGTGCAACTCGTTACGCCGTTCCTTATTGAAAGCAGTATTCGAAAGCCTCTTACGGATGAACTGCGAGTGGCAGGTACTCTTTCGTAAGCAACCTAAATTGATGTAAAAAAATGTTCTAATCATTGTGGGTGTGTATATTTGGCCGGATTCCTGCCAGGGATCCTTCGCAGGGATTCACAGAAGACAAAGAATTGAAAGAAAATAAATATTAAGAAATAAAAAAACTATTAGAAAAAGATTCAAATTTAATAGGTAAAATGAAGTTGAAAAAGTTTATGGATAAAAAAGTTTGATAATAAAAAGTGAAAATTGCACAATCAGTGTAATATCAAATTGAAAAAAAAATTAATACTTAATATTTAACAATACAGCAAAAATTTTTTTTTTAAATAGATAAATACCTTATTTGACAACAGATAAAGGTAACAGATTATTTATATGTACAGTAAAAATAGTAAAAATTATTCAAGTTCGCGCAATATCAAAAATTGATAGATAATAGATAGTGAATAAAAAATCACATCAAACAAATTAATGCAAATCAAAATAAATTACTGTAATTAACTGTGGTCTAAAAAAAACTACTCAGAGTCCAAAAAACTTGGAAAAAGTTTTTGCAGCAAGGAATATAACAAAAAATTAATTTTTAAGTAAAGAAGAAACTTTGTAAACCATGAATTAATGAAATCATGACCTCAAAAAATCAGAAACCATTAAAATTGTCATTGAAGGTTCGTGGCGTTCAACAACTGGAGTAGGCTGGGTTTTGCCTATCGGTAGGATCGGCACTAATAACGCCCCACGGACTACTCTTGAGCAACGCAACGCTTCACCAGACTACTTTGTTTCCCCCGCAGGAGAGCAGCAGTGCCCTTGGCAATACGCAAGGGCATTTCGTGGCTTTATTTTAGATGTTCCACAGTGATCCATTTTTCCCTTAAACTGGTGCTGGTTGTGTGAAACAAAATTAGGAAATAATTGTGTAAAAATTGTTAATGTAAATGAATGAATAAATGCAGCGAATTCGTAAATTCCACAATTGTCTCATTGTGTATAATTAATTCTGGAATATTATAAGACATAGGAATTGCTAAGTAAAAAACAGCATATAGTTTTTTGATCTTTTATTGAAAAGATGATATGTTTACATAAAAAACTGCAATAATAATTTGTATTTAACGTCAAAATCGTTCTCAAATAGTCGTTCCTCAAATTGTTCGCGGATAATCGGTCGTATACCCTTGCCATGCATGTCCGCAACTTTGAGCATATCGATAACACAAGCAATTTTCTTGCCGTCGGACAACAAGTTCGCCGCAAACCGTAGAACTGCTGTGACGTCTGGAGAGGCCGAGTTTGTCGCAGTACTTTCACTAGTAATGAGATGGGCAACCTGCCCGGCTGATTGAGCAAATGAGCGAATGCGTTCGTTGATGTCATCTTTTTTATTCATAATGCGCAAGTCTGCCGTAGGAACGCGAAGGGAATTAAAGCTTTTTACTGCTTTCCCTCAGATCGTCGTACTCGGAGTGTTCGAAATGGACAAAACTGGGGTGAGGCAGTCGCGTTCCAAACAGATGTCACTGCCTCCTGTTGTGGAAAAATCCAAATCTTATAAAAAAAAAAACACGATTTTACGCTTATACATTTACAAGTAAAAAATAACGTTGTTACTGTCAAGAAACTTAAGAAGTATGTGTGTGAAATGACATAATAAAAATGTTACATGTGTTATAATTCAATTTTTCATCATGCTACTCTTTTTCCCTCATACCTGAAAATGAATTTCAAGACACAAGTTCCAAAATCCAGAATGTCACGAATCTGAAAAGTTCTTACATACATAATAAAAAACATTGGTACACAATAATTCACGAATTCATAATTCCACGGATAATCTGTTCTAAAAATACGAAAAATTCTAGAACCAAAAATTGCAAACTTCATTTTGTTTAAGCGTGTGTCAATAATTTGATACACATGTCATAATAATGTTCCGACGGTGTCTTCAGGACATTGTTAGAACATTCATTGCTGGGAAAACTGAGTAGAAAAAATTTATAAGACTCTTTTTCCCTCTTCTTGGTTTTACAGTGAAGTCGATGCAATGGGTGAGCTTTGTTCTCTATGAAAAGTATTGAATCAAATTTTTTTTTGAAAGTTCATTCAAGTGTGACTGCGCAGACCTTTTCAACTGTACGTTTTATAATCACTTTTCCGTGTCAATAAGGTTTTCCGTCTTTCTCACAAAGTTTGAAATGGTTCTAGAAGAAATAATTCAATTTATATTTCATTTCTCTGGAAAAATTTGGTTGATCGGGTATTGATCGAAAATCGATCAACACTCGATTAACAAACGAAAGGAAAAAGGTTAACACATACGATTTTGGATGTTTTAAGACGCCTGAAACGTGGGAAAAACGATGCCAAGTGTAGAATTATTTATTTTATGATTTTACCACAACTCGAACTCAAGAAAAGTTGCTTTTTTTTTTTGTAAAATGTAAAATTTCGATTTGAATAACGTCGGTAAAATACTGACGTCATTCTCATATACGAGATATAATAGCATTAGAAACAAATTGAAGTTGTACATTACACAAAAAAATTAGCAACTTCCAAAAACATGCAACACACACACACACATACACCGACAAAAAATCAGAAAATAAATAATTCAACAACTGGCAACGCTTTTCCCACGTTTCGGGCGTCTCAAATCATCTGAAATCGAGAGTATTGATCGTTTGTTGATCGAGTCTTGATCGATTTCCGATCAACACCCGATCATTCTTCGTGGTCCCTAGTCACGAGTGACCACTTGTGATCACTCGTGATCGCTCGTGAAAGCTCTTGAAATGGTATGCCTGGTATAAAGACACGAAAAAAGCATGCCAAATTGAAGTTTGAAGTATAATCGATCTATAGAAAGCGACAAATCCCTTCGAAAATGTTTGTACATGTTAAATAATCAAAATAAAAAAGTCTCGTCGTGCGATCCCGCGAGTCATTACATCCAGTACTTTATTTCGTTTAAATAGCGTCGACCCACATAGCATCCGTGAATTTATCATTATGTCCTCATGATGATATCATGGCCATGATTTTCAATTCATGAAATCATGATGATATCATGACCATGATTTTTGCAACTAAACGCGCATGCGTGCAATTTATATACTTGAATAACCCGCGAAATTCAAAATTATTATTAATCGTGTAGTGATTTTTTTTAATATTCAGGGTTTTTATTAAATTTTACACATGTGTGTTGTTATTAAAATGATTTATTATGACAAATCACTCGATTACAAATGACGAGTTACAAATGACAAATTACACAATTGCAAATTATACATTTACATAATATATTTTTTGCACCCTGGTAGAACGCGGCCGGATCTAACGGTGGTTCGACGATTGTTTTCGTGAAAAGGATTTCGTAAGATAGCATTTACTGGGTATTGATAATAATTCAAACTCATATTTTGAGATACAATTGAAAATTTGCCAAGCACGCACTGGAATTACGATATCGCAACATCCGAAATATATATTGATAAATAATATTCTGATTTGTTTTTTCCCATAATTGATCTATATATTCCGAATGCTGCAACATCAGTTGTAGTTTTGTTTCCCTTAAAAATTTTCAATTTTATTTCGAAATATTAGTGGAAAATGCTTTTTCAACAAAACCTCACCGCAGCTGCGGTGTCGAGCGTTTTGCTGAGAAATCTTTGGTTAATGATGAAAGACTTTTCGATTTTAGTTATTAAACATTAATATTCTCGACAAGAAAAAATTTTTAAAAATTCACCTAAAATATAACTTTGATCCTGGACAATCATTATCATAAATTTTTAATTCTAATAATAAGTATCAAAATACTTATGCTTCTTACATATTTCCTTAAGTATGAACATAAACACACGTTGCACACTAATAATTTCATGCGCGAATCCCGCGTACATTCGCCATTTAGTATAGACATCTTTCTTGTCAATATCATACACAGTAAAAAATTAATTATTTGTAAAATCACTGTTTCCAGGCTGGATTTTCATAGGACACTAAAATTCAAGCGACTTCCATTTAACTGCATGCAACAGACAAGGATTCCAGCGACCATATCCATCCTTGTTTGCTGTATAGTTAAATTGGTGTCATTCGAATTTTAGAGTTTCATGACTTCCATAATTTTGCACCTTCAGACTAGATAAATTCGGACACTATATAAGTCTGAGACAGTGAAAAAAATAAATTTAAATTCGTGTGAGTCAAATTGATTAATGGTGGCTAGTAAAATCACGGAAGACAGGAGTCTGAAGTCTCTAAATTACGCACGCGCATTTTCATGTCAATCTCTTTAAATTTCACCTTCTATTATATCAATTTAAACTATAGACAACAACTTTACATTCAGCCTGCGAATAAACGGCTAATAAATCCACTGCATTGAGGAAATAGTCCAAAAATCATCATCGAGTGTAAGATCAGTGATTCTACTCTCCCGCCAATAAAAATACTACAAATTAGGAAATTCGCTGAAGTCGATCAAGAGTGGTGATTTCAAGTCGAACTTGTAAGTATACTATTCTTAGAAGAGCGAATAATATTCACTATTGGCAGACAGTTAAGTTCCAAATAATTCTTTACATATCAAATATTAAATTTTCTTTTCATTTTTGCAGAAATAGTACAAACGTACCTATATGTGACGTTTCATTAGAAAAAGGGCCTAACTTGAAAAAAATTGTTTTTAAGATTATTGATCTTTACTATAGTTTGAGAAATGCTCTATCGAATGAAAAAATTAAGAAATTATACAGTTAATATTTTGTTTATAATCAAGAGTGAATGTTTGAAATTTGATGAGCTTACTGCGGTAATCTCGACTTTCATTGCTTCTTCTGAAAAAGTCTGCTATTTCAAGTAAGGTCCTTTTTCTCATGACACGTCACATCTCGATCACATTCAATCAAAAATAATATAGTCATCTCAAATACAGTATTTTGTCGCGTTCGTTGTACAATGAAGGCGTTGACTGTCGGTATAATACATCGTGGATCAACGTGATTTTATATAATCGTACTGTTGCATAAATTGCAAATTTTATTCGATGTTGATTTTTTTGGAGTTTAACAGCGTAAAACCCTGCATTATCGACTCCGGTCGGTAATAAGATTTGTGTTCCAAAATGCAATAAAACCGTAATGTATATAACAATTTTTCCATAATTGCAAGCACTGAAGGTTAACAAGTAATAATTGATCCTGATTTGACCAAAAATCACATTTCATGTCAATAGCAGAAAACTCATGGAGTATTAAACGTTAAGCGTATAGAGCAATCGTGGTCAGACGGTTTTTTAGAATGGTCTCACGGTCGTGCCACGATTAATCGTGAGATCCAGTCGTGTCAGGGTATTTTAATTCAGTCGACTTGCCACCGTCGCTCGAGACGGTCATCGTCTCGTCGATGCTTGATTCGACTTCATATGGATATTCTCTACAGTCATCTGATTCGTCTTCCCCGCTGTCATTTTCGCGTTTGCTCATACGGGCGATACTTTCTTTCAGTTTCGCCATTTCCTCTATTTTTTTTTTATTTTCTTCGTCAGAGCCGTAGCCAGGTGGGAGCGAGGGTGTGCTGAGCGCCCCCTGAGCTGGCCAGAGCGCCAGACTCTGGCCAGTACGGGATGTGCTTGGCGCCCCCTGAGCATCCCCAGAATGTCGATCCTGGCTACGGCTCTGTTCTCCGTTATCTTTTTTCTTCCCTTTTTTGTTGACGTCCTTGAATCTTTGTTTAATCGATCTTAAAACCTCCGACATGTCTTTGTAAGTCTCCTCGACATTTTTCGGACCCGGTAACAATCCGCAGTCTTTTGCAGCTTCTAAAAATATTGTCATTCTAAATAACATATTATGCAAAAATTTAGCAAAAAACGTTTACTTTTAAAACTTGCATCTATGGAATTAAATTTCGAACTCTGCACTCTTTGAATTAATACTCTGAAAATAAATTTTTCGCCTCATAATTAAATTTATGATCTCGAAATCTTCGCAGTCGAATTTTTAAAGTGCAAACTATTCGATTGGAATGTTAATATTATCATTTTTTTCAATCAAATTATATGATTTAGCTAATAGTTGATCAAAGTTCAAATTTTACGATCAATTTTCAATTTCTAAAACGACATTTTAAAAATTACAAACTCTGTATTATATTTTAAAAGTTGTCATTGCTGACATCTACACTGCAAAAAATGATGTCTTGCTACAAGACATTATTTGACGCCTTTTCAAGACGCTCTCAGATGTCTTCAAAAAAGCACGCTGAAATACTACACTTCTGAACTGTAGACATTGATTACGTGTCTTTGTGTCTCATGTAAAGAAAACGAACATCTTAAACACCTTTTTTTGCAATGTAATTTCAACATTAGTAATTTTATGCTTATTAATTGACATTAAAAATGTATTCAAATCTAATTTTAGAAATACCTTTATTGAAATTCAAATTAAAACTTTATATTTATTGTTGTATGCTCGGTGATTGAATAAAATGCACGAACGATGTTTAATAATATTTTGTATTTTATTCCCGAGACTTTGTGCAAGACGCACAGTGAGAACTCTGCTCGCATGCAGCTCTCTTCCAAAATTGTCTTAAAACTGGCTGGCACTCCCTAGAGCCTGTTGCTTAAATAATAAGTTGAAATAACGCTCGGAGGGGGCCAAAACGGAGCAGAAATTGAGGAGAGATATTTACGAAAAATAAGTCCCTCGAAACGATAAGATGATGAAGTCATAGTTAGAAGAATTGAAAGCATCGGATTAACAGAAAAACACATGGAGACAAACAAGTTGAAAATACGCAGTGACTCGAATATTACGCCACATTGGATGATAACTTGAAATAATAATCTTAAAAATACAGGAATACAATACCTCCCCCGTTAAAATGAAAAACGTGAGTTTTGAAATTAGAAAAGATAAAACCATAATAAAAAAATCTAGAGAGGGATTGTACTCGCTCGAGTTCTTAAACTAATATGTTCTTCGGATTCATCATTCTCAGAAATATTTGAAAGTGATCGTCGTCGCCTTATTACAGTAGTAGTTCTTTCTTGCAAATTATCATCAGTTTCAAAACTGCAACCAACGTAATTACAAATCATAGGTGCAGATATTTGTCCTGTTTCCTTATTTTTTCTAAAACAGCATAAGATTCTAAGATACTTAAAAACATTTAATATTCTACAAAATTTATACGTTACGAATAAACCAACAGATGAAGTAATGATACCTATAGCAATAGTATACCATTTAGTGTGCCGAACAATGAAAGGTTCATCAAGTTGATGATCAATAATACTATTAATTTCATTGATTCTTTTACCCACTAACTGTAGTTCAGTTAGATCAACATTCGTTAAAAAGACAGGTTTCAATTTTGTAATATGTTCGGAGGTTGATTTTTTGATTTGAATACAATACTCGTGATCAGTTATATTTACAGTTGGTACATAGAAAGAAATGTTTTTTTCGCCATGACCGCGTGTTTCTAGAGTATACATTGATGTATAACCTTTGCACTCACTACTTAAATGTAGTATTCCCGTATCATGAAGTTCGATGTCATTGACAGACTTTACAGCTCCTTCGCAAATAATCGTGACCGTCTTTGGTTGTTGAAGGATGTAGATCCAGCTGTTGAGTGAAACATACTGCCATGTCTCGATGATAGCCTTGATCGTCGTTGCATCGCAGTCATCGGGAATCTTCCGTAACAGTGGTGATAATAGTTTGACCTCACATTCAGGGTTGTCCATGCTTCTAGTGGTATGCACTTGAAAGCACACGTACCGAATGCTCTGAAACTCGCTACAGTGCTCCAAATCTTGTAGGAGGGAATAGTGATTTTTCGATTTTGACACAAGGAGATAAGGTTTATGAGGTCGGATGAAGGATGAGAAATCTGTGTCTTCGTGACGAACAGGAATTGGTATAAGTTTATACAATTCATATTGCATTTTCGAGCTTAAAGGAATCGCTACAGCAAAAATTACAATATCTTTATCAAACATTAAATCTACGTTCATAACTTTATATAGTTCATTAACCCCTGCAGTTTCAGGATTTATGAGTAATTCATTTTCGCCATGATAATCTTTTAATTCTTCCTCAATAATTTTAGGCGTAATAATTAACGGAGAAATAATGTTTTTTCTGCCTAAAGTTATTGCGTCAATGAATTCATCAAATTCACGCATGACCTTGTTTGAGAGAGATTGCAAAACGAGAATATGTTGCATAATCAACGCTTCTTATTGTAAAGTTGTAATTTTTATATTCGTTTCTGTCATGAATTCATTGATTTGCTTAATATTATTATTTAAGACATTTTCCTGTGTTCTCATCATTGCAAAAGAATTATTGAAACTTTTAATAGAATTTTCAATTATTTGAACTTGAGATTTCAAAAGCACTCTTGACTGCCTTTGACCATTAACCAGCTGTTTAATACTATCACTATAATATTCAGCATCGTCGGAATCTGGGACACCAAACGCCCAATTGAGTAGATATGAAACGCTGTTAAATAATCCTCTTTTCTTTACTACGTGTCTGATTGAAATTAATTCTTCCAGAATTTCGCTTTTCGATTGAATGTTTTTAAAATCATCTAAAATAAATTGTAGAGTGCGATCACAGTCAAAATCGGAGTTAGTCCGTTGGTCGTTATTTGATTCATGAAATCGACTTTTGATACAAATACTTTGAGCCGTGTTTAAATGATATCCGAGAATTTTACTTCCATGTTTTAAATTTGTGATATTTAAATGAACCAGAAGAGTGAACTTAGAGTTACTGATTTGTACATTGCCAAGATTTTGATAGAAAAGTCCAGTTGAGCTTTCGAATCTTTTGAAAGAGTAGGAAGGAATTTTAGTGGAATGGATTCTTCGCACAGTTAGCAATATGATGACCACGAAGAGTTTATGAATCATCTGAAAAATAATGTTTCAAGAGATTTGAATGATATCTTTTCTTCGTATTATTTACTAGGATTTCTACCGTGTTATTGTCAAAAACATTAGTTACAACATGAAGCCCCGTGTTAAGTGGGCTTAATTTCTTTGATTTTCCGGGAGTAGTGTTTATTTTTGATAATAAGACCTTGTCACCAATTTTGAATTCTGAAAGATTGATTTTTTTGTCATAATTCGCTTTGCTTTTTTCTTTAGATATAATGATCGAGTCTCGAGCTATCTTAAAAGATGTGTTGAGTCGATGTTGAAGAGATTTTACGTAATCATCATATGTATACAATAATTTTGGCTCTTGCAAAATTGAAGAGGGCAAATAAGCTTTTCTTCCAAAGAGAACTTCATATGGCGAAAATCCAGTAGACTTGTGATTTGATGTATTGTAACTGAACATTGCGAATTGGACATATTCATCCCAGTTATTTTGAGAGGCGTATATGTAATGCTTTAAATAATCTTTCAAGGTCAAATGAGACCTTTCTAGGGCCCCATTCGTTTGAGGATGGTAAGGAGTCGTGGAAATGTGCTTTGATTTGAATAATTTACTCAATTCCGTAATTAATTTTGACATAAAACTGCTCCTTGGTCAGTAAGAAAAGTTTTTGCAATACCAAATGTTGTGAAGATGTGTGTCAAGGAGTTTGCGATTGTTTTCGCTTCATGGTTAGGAATTGGATAAGCAAATGAATATTTTGTCAAATCGTCTTGAGCGGTCATGATGAATCTGTTACCAGATTTTGTCATTGTCAAGGGTCCTACGACATCAAGTGCGAGTCGTTCGAATGGAAGATACGCCGTTGTAGTGATTTCCATTGCTTGTTTAATGGGTTTGAAATTCGTCTTATTCATTTGACATGAATGACAAGTTTTGACAAACTTTCGAATATCTGACTTCATGCTTGACCAAAAGAATCTTTCTTTAATTTTTGCATACGTTTTATTAAAGCCATGATGACCTGCAAGTTTACTTACTTGATATTCTTCGAGAATTGTTCGAATTTCTTCTCGAGTTTTTGGGATCGTGCGTTGAGTGTTCAAAACTTTAATGTCGTTTTTAGGAAAAATATACTTCATCATTTAATTCAATTGTGACATTTTGATATTTGAATCCTTTATCGGAGGTACAACCACAAAATCTGAATTTTTGATCAATCCTTTTAAGATCATTAACGTATGAAAAATATCCTTATATTCTAATCTGTCATGATGGAAATTTTTCGCAAAAAGTAAATAGAGATTTTGATCTTTGTTTTTCAATACGCTCACTTCGCTCATACCTGGAGATAAACTTTTGAAATCAAAGGTAGTTTTGACATAATTGCTATTCAAATTACTCTCATCGAGATCTTGAGACCAAAACATAACAATATTATTCCGAATTTTCGCAATGGAACTCTTTTCTTGAGGAAATTCAAAAACATTACGATTTGTGTAATGAAATTTGGTAAAATCTCGATATTTCACATCAGATTCAGCGACAATGTGATTAATTTGGATTTCAACTACTTCCCCTTCTTTGGGAAGGAGTCTTGAGAGCCCGTCAGCATTCGAATTTAATCTTCCGGGTTTATATCGAATGACATAATGATAATCCCCAAGTCTGAGACGACATCTTAAAAGCTTTTAAGTTGGTTTCTTACAATTGAAAAGCCATTGAAGAGGACGATGATCTGTGAAAATGTCGAATTCACGTCCATATAAATAAGGACGGAAGTGTTCAACTGATTGCACAATAGCAAGAAGTTCTTTTTCTGACGTGCTATAATTCTGTTCTGCAGAGTTAAGGGTTCTCGAGTAATATGCTATTGGTAAATCTTTCCCATTTTTCAATTGAGACAAAATTCCACTAATACCAACATTTGAAGCATCTGTCGTCAAGGTAAAGCGATGGTGAAAATCAGGATATTGTAACAAAGGTTCTGCAATTAATTTTTCTTTTAAAATTTGGAAAGCGTTTTCTTGTTCTTTACCCCAAAAAAAAGATGACTCTTTTTTCAATAGCATAGTAAGGGGTTTCGCGATAGTCGAATAATCTTCAATAAATTTTCTGTAGTAACCTGTCATACCAAGGAACATCTTGATTTCTTTAGCATTTTTAGGTCTCGGCATACGTTTTATCAAGTCAATTTTGAAAGGATTGGGTTTTACACCATCACTTGAAATTACATGACCTAAATAGTGACAAGAGTTTCTTAAAAATTCGCATTTGTCAGTTTGCAATTTGAGGTTGTATTCTCGAAGTTTTTGGAAGACATTTCTTAATTTTCGATTGTGATCTTCGAGGCTTGACCCGTAAATAACAATATCATCCATATATACAAAACACTGTTTATTGTTAAGACCACTTAATACCTTGTGCATAATTCTCTGAAAAATCGCGGGAGCATTCTTCAAACCAAAACTCATTCTTTTGAATTCGTAATGTCCGTCACTTGTCGAAAATGCTGTTTTTGGAGTATCTTCAGGTTTTATAGGAACTTGCCAGAAACCGCTAGCCAAATCCAGAGTCGTGAAAAACTCTGAATGCCCAAGTTGATCAAGAATTTCATCAATATTCGGAAGTGGATATGCATCGCCTATCGTTTTTTCATTTAGTTTTCGATAGTCAATGACGATCCGCCATTTTTGTTCTCCCGAAGCATCCAACTTTTTCGGAACGACCCACAGGGGACTCGACCATGGACTGGTTGAAGGGGTTATGATCCCTTGTTTTAACATTTTATCAATTTGCCCTTTTACTTCAGCTTTATGGACCTCAGGATAACGATAAGATTTTACATGAATCGGAGTTTCATCGTTTAATTTAATTTCAGCAATACCTCCCGAAGTTGTAGAAAGTGGATCAGAAGGAAGTTGAAAAATATCATTATAGTCTTCACAAATTTTTTTGATCGAAGTTTTAAGTTCATTTGACTCCAAATGTTCTAAACGTAAATTTTCGTTAAGGCAACGCAATCTCTCCTTTTTATCGATTTGATTAGAATCAAAATTAAATACTTGAATATCTTGTGGAATCGGTTCAATTACCAATTCTGGTTTGAAAAGCATCATTTTCTCGTTTGAAGTATTTAAAACAGTGATAAGGGCTTCGTCATTCTCAAGTACTTTTACCATAGCATTGGGGATGAATAAATTTTGATTATCATTCAGATTTTTTGCCGAAATAATTCCCTCTTTTAATTTATAAGGATTTGACACTTTGACACGTACGACTGTTTCTGAGCGTCGGTTGAAAAAAATGTGCGATCGTAAGTACTGAGACGTATTTCTTTGTAAAGGAATCGGGAAGGGGATCGATTTGATCGACAATGTTGCTTTGCTGTAATCAATTTTGCATTTTTGAGCAAAAAAAAATTTAAATCCAATGAGTCCGTCGAACGGTATATTCGTGTTTGAATCAATAACTTGAAAGGGTGTTACGAAAGAATGCTTGTGAATGCTTAATTCGAGTTCAGTTTCTCCCAATGTTTGAACAGGCGCATTTTGAGAAATTCCATTTAAAACTACAGTTTTTGGATCGGTAATCTTGAAAGACTTTAAACTTGAACGCTTTACTAGAGACATTGAGGCTCCGGTATCGACTAAAAATTTTTAAACCTTTTCAGGGGAATTCGCAGAGTTGCATTCGAAAAGAATAAACGTCAAGTCATTGGTTTCAGTGAAAATCGTCGAATGTACAAAACTTTCGAAAAGATTTTCAGGATTTTCATCTACTTTTCCGCAATTGGTGGATTCGGGTTGAGGCTCGTGTCGCAAAAATTTGATTCGTTGAATGTATGCGCCGTGATACTAGGATTTTGTGGAATTTGAATTTGATTTCGTGAATCGTTATTGAAATTTTGCGAATTTGATCCACCGTTTCGATTTTGAGAATTGTTTTGGAAATTTTGCGATCTGAAATTTCCGTCATAATTGCGAGAATTCCAATTATTTTGCGAATTCTGGCCATTTGAATTTTGATTTCGATTTTGATTAAAGAATTCTCGTTTCCTGCAAACATTTATTTCATGGCCGAATTTTTTACAATACCTACATTGAACGATTGGCGTAGTGTGGGAATTTTGATTATTAGAATTTGCATTGAAAAAGACGGCACGAGATGTATTCTGATGCGAATTTCGTTGGCGATTTGGATTTTGATAACATTGGCTCGCATTATGATTGTTTCCATTACAAATCTCGCATTTTTTCCTCATTTCCGCGTTCAAAACATTGGTTCTTAAAGCTCTTTCTTCTGTTATTGCAGCAGTGAAAGCTTCATTTATATTTGAAAAATCACGATAGCGAAGCATTTGGGAGATTGCTGGGTCAGAATGATAAACAAACCGATTTAATGTCATCTGTGTGACAAGAGCGATTCGTCCGGGCATCTCCGATTGAGACATTTTTGAAGCAAAAAGTGAAGCCAAAATTCTGGAAGATTGATCTTCCAACCTTTGAAAATACAGAGAAATTGTTTCATCTTTTTCCTGTTTTAGCGTATGCAATTCTTCTAGTAACTGGTCAAAAGATTTTTTGTCGTGATACAAATTTAATAAAAGTTCGGAAACTTCTTTCCAAGTGATGAGATGACAGTGGATGTCAATTTGTTCGCGAGCTTTTCCGGTAATGAGGCTTTTTACATATAATAATAACGGTTTGTGTTGAGCGGGCGTCGCTAGTTCAAATACAGCATCGCACTGTTTCACAAAACTACGCACTTTGTTTCTATCGCCATCAAATTTATCAGTAACTAGCTTCGTCAGAAATTCAATTCTGTAATTTTCTTGCGTCACTTGAGAAATTTGATCGCTTGTATTAGAACCCGTCACTGCATCTCCGGTTGACATTTTTGAATTTTAAAATATGTATAACGAAATATTCTATAGAGGTACGAAAAGATGTGAAATGGATTTTGTTGATTATAAAAAGGGAAAGAGAGAGGAAGTGAGACACAATTTTTGGAGACAATTACGAGCAGCGAGTACTACAGAGATCGGTACTCACTTTCGATGCGTGATGCTTTCCTTTGCCAGTTCCTCTGGGTTGCTAGTCCAGGGATGAATCGCTGGCGCAGCTCAGGAAGACGGCTTTCCGTAATGCAGAACGTAGGGCGGGGTTGCTATCTCCCGGTGTCACACTCGTTCCGACGGCGTGGCTCGGCCTCAGAACGAGTATGACTGCTTGTGACTGCCCAGTGTGCTGCCCCTTGTGACTGCCGAGTGTGACTGCTGTGACTGCTTGTGAATGCCCTTGTGACTGCCCAGAAGGGCAGTCACAAGGGCATCGGCGTCGGTTGTACGGTTCGTCGATGGCACTCTCAGGACAATTGAAATCGTTACTTTACTATGGATCGGGGTGAATTTTCAAATTTCACTTGTAGCGCCGATCCTCGAAAAGTAGCGCCATCCCATCCTCGTCGCCAAAATGTTGTATGCTCGGTGATTGAATAAAATGCACGAACGATGTTTAATAATATTTTGTATTTTATTCCCG
>JABFQI010000070.1:0-16626 GCA_022816925.1 Trichacis sp. ZL-2020 | reverse complement strand
CCCTACAGATTCATTTATCCCGGGGAGTTATGAAGAGGTTATGTTTCTGACAGCTGACAATGTCGCGCGGTCTCCCCAAAAAAGAGGACTTGTTCCTACTTATCACTCAAAAAAAGTGGCCGCCAGTCGAGGGGCGTCTCACTCAGGATTCAAAAGAAATCGTTTGAACAATGTTCGACGAATTACTACGAATCCTAACGATCTTGACGAATCCCGACATTGCTCGACCGTAGCTCCGAGCGCGCTACAGTCAGAGCGTTGTGAAGCGAAGGGCATACGAATCCCGACGAATGCCAACGAATCCGAGCAGTGAGTGCAGATCACTAATTTGTATAACGTGCATGACGTACGGGCGCATACGAGTGATACATTTGATGCTTCAACACATCATATTTTCTTGTGATTTAAAAAAATAAGATTTATTTTAAAGTTGTGTTTAAAACAACCAATTTTGTAAACATTTGAAAAACAATTTACGAATTTACGATTTAAAAGTAATATTTACATGTATTAATGAATAGCTTCAAAATTGAGAATTTTATTGAATCATTATAGCCTACATATTTTCAATAAGTAATACAATAATTAAAACATTTACTATATGCATGTAAATATTGTCATTCAGATTATTGTTGTATTGATTATTGGGGGTATGTAGGTCATTAATCTTTCAAATTTGATACATACATATGTATTACTTGACAATGATATAAAACATTTCAATTGTCACGAAATTAATTAACAAAAAATGTTTGAGACTAGAAGAATTAAGAACGTTTAAAGGGATTCGGTGTAAACTTGCTCATTTACCTCGATCATGTTCAAAGGAGCTGTTCGGTTAAAAGATTTGGTTTTATGAATAATTGCCAATATTAGTCGTGTTTTATTTTTCTATTATTTATTTCCAAACAGCGTTTTTACAGTATAGATTATTACACACTACTTTGCTTAACTGTATCAAGATTCATACTTCCATATCCGCACATTTCGTAAGTTGTTATTTTTTGAATATTTCTCTAGAATTATCTGCTTATGAGATACAATTTTTGGAATGTTATGACTATGTAGACTCATTCAAAAAGTGAGAAAATGTCTTATCTAGTCAAAATATAAAGTATATTCAAGAATTATAAGATTTTGATTTCTCAACGTGCCATATTCTAAGCATGAACTTAGGAAAATTTTGAATTTTTATTTAAAACTAACGGTAGAAAATCAAAGTAAAAAACTGTTTCTCGACTAATTTTTCACCAAAGAAAATGCCTTAAGATAACTTTACGTAGCAAAATTAA
Source organism: Trichacis sp. ZL-2020 (assembly GCA_022816925.1). Lineage (NCBI taxonomy): Eukaryota > Metazoa > Arthropoda > Insecta > Hymenoptera > Platygastridae > Trichacis > Trichacis sp. ZL-2020. The sequence continues at coordinate 15,334 of JABFQI010000070.1, read as the reverse complement.
GGATTTTGTTCAAAAAACTTAAACGTTTAGGTTTTGGTCTAGATCAAACTGAAATTATCAAATTATTACTAAAAATTATTATTGCTATACTTATCTTAACATGCTAATCACAAAATCATATTAAAAAAGAAAATAATTATTCCGTAGAATATTTGTGTTTCCATTTGTTTTCTTTAACACGATCTAAAAATTATAAATAGAAGCGTTTCTAAATATTATTTATAAACAACGTATGTAATTCCTTTTCATTACAAAAATATCAATAAAATATTTTTTTTCTAACGAGTCACAGACGGTATAATTGCAAAGTAGCATTACTTGGCACAACGTATCACAATGTCGTCAATACTTCCTCCGAATCCTTAATTGCACAGATCAGTTCAAAGAATTCCAAAGTTGTTAGTTTCGATTTTTACATACCCGTCTTCTATTTTCTAAACTGTACATATACCAGGAATTATTATACCTTTTAGAGGTTTCTAACTGTTGTAAAAAAATATAATAATTGTTTTTTATCTTTTTTTACTGCTTCGATAATTCATCCATACTATCCTTAGCTTACAAGGTAACAACGTATAACTCTGTATTGTTAACATATAAAATCAGTCTCATTTACATTAAGTTGAACATATCATTTCTTCAATTAAAAACAAAAACAAAAAAAGCTACCTAATGACGTATAAAAGTCGCACTAACAGCAATACGATTTTCGTGGTTTATTAGGTTTTAAAATGTATATCCTTTTGTTTGTCATCAGTAAGGCGGAAATCTTTTTTTAGTATTGTATAAATATTTCTGTTGGATAGCAAGGAATGGATTAAGATGGATAGGCTCACTATTTTATACTACTTGAGAATTAAATGTGCTTTTTTATACTTTGGAATATCTCCTCACTTAAAGATACGATAGAATCGTCGACAACTGGTACTGGAAGCGTAAATTTATATTGTTTGATTGGAAAGTATCCATGTGTAGCTAAATCAAATGGTAGTAAGTTGCCTTTTTTGTTTACACTATACCATTGGCATAAAACACCTATGGTTTTGCTGTTACCTTTGACATTAGCATACATGCTGGAATATTCGTAACTTTTCCACGTTCTACCTTCCATGTAAGCGAAACCAAAAACTGCTCCAACAAGACATTTCGGACTATCAAGCTTTTTAAACAAACACCAATCTCCAATAAATATTTCTTCGCAAATAAATGCAACGCTAGTATTTTCAGAATTTGATGTTCGAGGAAAACTAGAAAGATTATGGCAGTCTAAATTTTTTACTCTGTCTAATCGGTCACTGCTTAATTTGGATTTTTTATTATTCAGTAGCCAACAAATCGAAGATTTTTTAACGATATGTTCAGTCCCTTTGCTATCAGTAACAACAGTGTTGGAATCTTCAGGCTTGAGGTGGATACAATTTTTTTTAGCGGACGGTAAACCTAATTCTCCAGTGACACTTGACAATATTGATAAATCTCGCTTAGTTTCCTCGTCAATAGCAACCTCTTCCATTGATTCACAACCAGCGTCGTATAAAATGGACTCTTCCTCCACATCTGAATGACGTTCTTCATTTTCTATGTTACAGTTAATAACTGTGAAATTACGCATTTGCACATCATTAGCTTTTGTTATTTCTACGTTCATTCCTAGTTTTTTTATGTCATCAAATGCCGATTTTTTAGCGAGGTCAAGAATTTTTCTGATTTTAATGAGATTTGGAAGTTTGGATATAATATTCAATGAAGCAGTTGGAGAAGAAAGTTTTTCTTCTTGAATTTCATAATTTGTATTCAAGTGACGCGTACGTGGAAAGAGTAATTTTTCACCTTCTGATTGGAAATCTATTACAGAAATGTCAGCTTGAAACTGAATACGCTGGATCCAGTGAATCGCTTCCAGAAGAGTGCAATTGACAACTGTAGAACATGTTGTACTCAACGATCTTAAATTTCTGTAAAAACTCTCACACTGTTGGCTACCGAATTGCCAAGGTAAAAAGTGGTGTATGGAGCCTGTTTTAATACTATGAAAAACCAAATTCAGCAGTGCGTGTGCATTAAGTTCGATGCAGAGGTATGTATTAGATGTAATGCAATTATTAGTCAAAGAATAGGTCTCGTCACTATCCAGCCATGCGCGCCAAAATCTCAAGAAGAAAACACTATACCATATATAGTACAATCTATCTGAAATCGCCATAGTCTTGCAGATGTAGGATGTGATTACAAAATACATGACCCTCAGGTACGATATGGTACCTTCGCTTCCAGGTACGTGAAGTTTCAATAAATTCCATATTCTGGGGTCACAAATTTTTATAGCTGAGCTGAAATTCATTTTATCCTTCGAAGAAAGATCGCTGTGATTCAACAAATGTTTATCTTTTGAAACTTTGTTGATAAGCACTTGCACGTGACCAGAAGAAATGAAATGATTTCCTACAGCCATTATCAGAGATGGTTTCAAAAATCGGGTTTTTAGTTTTCCGGCAACGTGGATTGTGTCTTGCTTACATATGTATTCGGGTGATACTTTCGCATGAAATTCTGGGAATTCAATTTCGGAATCAAGTGATGAAAAATCTGGTTTTCGAGTACCGATCTCAGATTTAATGCGCATGGCCTTCATTAAGCGAGAGTCTCCATCTGCGGACATCCCATCTACGCCAATGCCATATTGAGAAATAAGTTTTTTCGTGAAATTCCATCGTTGAAGCACGTGCTTAGTTTCAAATCTATTATCGGTTCCGAAAAGAATTAAACAAAAAGCAGGAGCGTCATCTTGAATAGGTTGAGCCATTATTGTATAGAGAAGAGATGCAGGAATATTGTTAAGGAAATGATCATGTATTATTTTGGCAGATGTTGCGGAAAATGAGTAGGCTTTAGGCATACCGTTTTCGTCAAAAGGCAAAACGAATCCAATTAATTGGTTTGTTTTGGAATCATATTGAATTCTATTAGAAATCCTTGTTCCATCTTCGCTAAGCCAAACAAAAGGAAGCAAATTTCTCGCTTCAAGAAAGTTTTTTAAATCAATAACGCGACATGTGCCTTCAATCAGTGAAGAAGAATGGGCACTTATATCACGTAAAATTGTACTCAAATGTGGGAGATCTAAATTTGTGCACGGAAAGAAATTTCCGTTAAAAATTACCGTGCAGTTCACTAGAAAGCTGAGACATAGTGTACATTCAGTCAATTTTACGGTTATGTCTCACATAACTTAACGGGAAAAAACCTAATATGTACAGAAATATCTGTTGTTTTTACCGTGCAGCACCTTAGAAAAAACCTGATAACGGTGTATTTACCTCACGATCAGCTTAATAAACTGAGCTTCACGGTAAAATGTATCAAAAAATATGCCAATTTTTACCGAGCAGTTCGGTATTCCATGAGTCGCCTGATGGCTCGAGCCAATCAGCTCTGATCTGCTCCTTCTTTCTCTAATGACGCATGCGCGCGAGTGGAGATTGACGATGACGAGTCCAGACGAGTCTGGACGAGTCATCGTTATCAATGCAAGTAAAACAAAGTTGTGGCGGTCGTAAATGCCGTAAATAGCAGTGAATAGTGCCGAAAGCAGTCGAAAACTTCTCATCGTCGCCAAAAAACGCAGTGAGTATAAAATATTAATCATTCAATAACTTCTATCTTGTTTTTTTGTATATATATGATTTTTTTTTCCTCGGACACTTGCTCGGACACGTGCTCTGTTCAAAAATTCAGAGTTAACATGCTGCAACCACTTTGAAAGTAAAGCCCAAGTTTTTTCCATGTCAAATTTTTTCATTTTTTTTTTTTTTTCCAGCAACATGGCCAACAATCCCCCTTCGGTAAGCTGTAATTTTTAATAGATTCTCGCGATTTCAGCTCTATTTCAAGTCGAATGCTAAATAAATTTTAATGACAATAATTCTGTGGTTTCCCGGAAGAACAACTTAACTCCACTTTGACGTAAGGCTCATTTTCTACCACAATTATTTGCAATATTTAGCTCTACGTCAAAGTGGAGTTAAGTTGTTCTTCCGGGAAACCACAGAATTGATCACTTGGGGCCTATATTTGCTGGCGAAATGAAGCCAAACTCATTAATTTATGCCCTTTTTTTCCAAGCTTTCTGCTCTTTCTTCGAGCCCTCTTCAGGAAAATATTCAGAGAATTTTTTCATTTCTATCTTTGTAATTTCTTGTCAATAATTAATTTATGGTTCTATATTTTCAATCTCTGGTTCCGTTACGTATATCGTAATTCTTTCTTGTTTTTCATTAATTTTCTTTGTCATTATATTAGAACCTGATACTTATACGTATCGAAATTACAAATTGAATACATTTTAAATAGTAAAATTAATAAATAATGAAATAAAACTTGTAAATGAAAATATTATAATACAATTGATAAATAATCATAAATAAATACATTTTCTACTAATTGTAAAATCCTTGTAATTCAGGGAATAAAGTATCAAATACTAAGAAATCAATAAATAATAATATAACAACATAATTAATAAATAACAAGATAATATAAATAAACGATACAATAACAAAATAATTAATCAATAATATGATAATTTAATTATTAAATAATGTATTACAATTTTTAATAACAATATTATAAGACAATTAACGAATAATGAGAAATAAATAAACATTTCAATAAATTTCTAATCTTATCAGTTCTGAGAAACGAATATCAAATAATTATGACTCAGTAAATGATAGTATAATAACAGAATTAAAGAATACAGAAATAACATTAACAAACGATAATATAATAATAAGATTAATCAATGAAAAATAAAATTGATAAATAATATAATAAAAATAACAATAAACGACAATCAATCAATAAATGTGAAATCCTCTTAACTTTAAAAATTGTTGATTTGTTCAGAATAAAAAAAACTGTATTTCAATAAATTTATCGAATATCGAGTAAAAATTAAGAAGTTCATTTTTTCGCAGCCAATTTACCAGCTTCTGCTCGAGTCGACAAGCGGGAAATCCATTTTGCGTTCCTACGAAAAGAAAAAACGGTTGGAAAAAGTCACTAGAAGTGCATTAACACGCATAATTATACAAAAGGAACAAGATACTCTTTGCAACGACATTCCTGCAGATGACGCTGTTGAGCATTTGAAATGTTTTGTGTAAGTATCCAAGGTTTTTGTTGAACGATTCTTTAAACAATTTTAACATTTTACGAACACTTAGTTTCTTTTCATTTTCAGCATTATGCCAGAATATGTAAAGTAACTTGAATTTAAAAACTTTCGAATTATTGTATTACTGAACTTTTAAGATTATGATAAATTGATTTCATTTTCGAAAATACAACCATAATTGCGTTTAAGCAAAAAAATATTTATAAACTTTTCTAAAGTCAGTTCATTTTTTGTAATTTAGCGAGTTTTCAGAATGCTTTAAATTTTCCTGACTTTTTTAATTTTAATAGGTCGAAGGACTTGGAAAATTTCGAAAATTCGCTACAGTCTTCAAATGTTCAACATTTCAAAATAGAAAGAAATTGGCAAATTTGAAATTTTTATATATTTAAATGTCCGAATTATTTAATTTGTGGAATTCAGGAAATTTCTACAACCACAAACTTTTCGAATGTTTCAACATATTACCACCTTTCTTTTAATTTTCGGAATTCTTACCATTTTTGTAACTATCACATTAATAATGACAATGATTTCCATTTACAGCATTCCCAAAGAGAGATACCTGCAACTAGCGCAAGAAATAGTGAACTTGTTCCCCACAGAAAATACAGACACTTACTACACTCCGTACAAGCGGATTGGAAAACGACGCATCAACCCCAAAGGCGCGCTATTTGAAAACTACGAATATCGTCGAAGATTATTACGAGTAGAGACTGGATTGACACAATCTAATTCGATCATAGAAGAGGAGCCGTCAGGTCTCTATAAGACTTCAATTTTTTTTTTGGTCAAAAATATTAAAATTTATGTCGATGTACATTGTTTTATAATATATACTAAAAACTCACTTATCGAAATTATTAGATCGGTATTCAAATTTTAACGTACAAATTTGATGCATTTATTACAGACGAGGAACCAGATGACATGAAATGGCTTCAAAACAACACACATCCTGCAGAGGAAGTTCAGCGAGCGTGGGAATCGAGTTTTGAAGCTCGCAGAAAATTATTTAGAAAAGAAATCGGGGTCCAGGAATATTTGGACAAATTTGCTTGCCTGAGCGTCGAAATTGGGGCCAATCTTGTAAGAATTCTGTGATTAATATTATTAACCTTTTTGATGGTGGTGTGATTTTTAAACCAGAGTAAAATTTGTGTTTAAACAATCTGAAACACCCTCAATTTTTACTTTATTAAAATAAGTTTCATTTGTAATTCACGTCTAGTACTGACATGATGTATTCTGCTATTTTCAGCTTCGATGGGACTTTGAGAAATTGTACCCATCAAAAGAGAAACTCTTTTTCGAGCGCTGGGGAATTATCCGAGAAGTTCTCGTGGCACGACTTACTGATTGTTCAATGATTAAAAACGTACAAGACAAAGCTTATTGTCTCCTTTTGAAAACAGTTTTGTCGCGTGAGTTAATTCCCTTAAAATTCATTAAGCATGACGTGTCTTTTTTAAGTTAAAATTCCCAGTGGTATATTATTTTTGCGTTATCAATTTCAATAATTATTGAATATCAAATTATCCAGAAGTTATCTTACCCCTTTAGAAAAGTTATTGAATTATCTGCAATGAATATATTTATACCTTTATTGTAACGCAGTTGAAATTCATCCAATTGTATTTGCATTTTACAGACAACAAAGATGCAATAATTCTACATCTGCTTCCTTATTTGATTGCTCCTTCAATGAAACGTGCAAGAAGATCCGACGATTCAGAATCTACGGAAGAATTACGAAAGCGCAGTCTTCAAGAACGAAGAGACTGTCTTGTTATCCATTGTGAAGTATGGCTTGGGTTTTTGTGCTTTCAGTTTTTTGTTTTCCGAAATTTATTTCATTTTTCACACATTTTTCGTTGATTATCAGTTAATATTTGTAAAAATTTAATAATTTTCTAAATTGAGTAAAGTTTCGAATAATATAATAATTTATCTCAAAATTGTCTACATTTTAATGAAGGTATTAACAGAAATGTGTACTATTTTTTTTTGCACTTTTTTGTGTGTTTTAAGTGTTGATGCTATGGTCTTTTAATTTTTTTTTTCTAGTGTTGAAAATGGAATATTAGGAATATAAGGAATATAAGGAATTAAGGAATATATGGAATATAAGGAATTCACTACTTTTGAAAGAAGTAGTAAATGAATTAACCAACTTTCTTGTTTATAATTTTCGGTTTTTTGTAGTGTTAAATTTAATAACCATAAAATATGTAATCCCTAAATTCTGTGGATTCCAAATATAAAGAAAATAAATTTGTACCACGTTGGAATTCAAAATTAATAACTTTCGTTTCTACAGCTATTAAAAATCTGAACATTGACAAAGTTCAACGTTTTCATTGTTTTTCAATTTAAAAAATTTCCCTCAAAAATTCGGAAATTATTATTTTTCAAATCATTAATTGTGTTTTGAGTTATTATTTCTGAATTTGTTTTAGCTTTATTATTATTTATAACATACTTTGGCTAATTATTCCTCTTTTCACACTTTAAAAAATTTTAAATTTTGAAAAATTTATAGTCTAACTTAAATTGTTCTAAATTGTAGTGAGTTTGAATAATTAACTTGTATTCGATTTCTCAACTTTAATTTATTCACTTAATGGGATATTTTTTATTAAATGATTTAGTTTTATTTATTACTATAATAGGATTTTTTCCCACTCACAGACAGCAGCTGGGTTGCATGTTGGCATGGAACAACACAAAGCTCGTCTGCAAGCAAAGAATCTGCCGTTTCAACCCGTGATTGCAGTTTGTGGTCCGTTGGGGTCAATTGAAGCCGCTTATGTCCTTGTGAACAACATCGAATACAAAGTTGAATCTACATTGCATGCACTCGGCCTTTGCTTGCAAATTTTCTACGCCTTGGACTGTGGTTATCCAAAAAATGCGGAAACATTGTTTACATTTTTGCAAATTGTTTGTTTCAAAATTCATCTTGCTACCGACAATTGTAACAGATCAATGAACACCTTGATTGGAGAAATCGAAGCCAAATTTCGAGAACATTAATTGTCGAGTTCTAATTTTTGTATTTGCTGGTACGAATTTGTAAAATGTTAAATTGCAATCTTTGCGTTGAAACTTTTGCCACCCCCAAAGAGTACGTTCAGCACGTTAGATACGTTCATGATTCATCGGAAAATATGTATTGTGGTGTTCTAAATTGTTCAAGATATTTTACATCAATTAACTCTTTATCTAAACATTTGCGAGGTAAACATGACAATACAGCATATAATAGAAATGTTCAACCTGATAAATACGTTGATCAGAATGTTGAAAGAAATACTGATCAACATGTTGATGAAAATGTTGATCAACATGTTGATGAAAATGTTGATCAACGTGTTGATGAAAATGTTGATCAACATGTTGATGAAAATGTTGATCAACTCGTTGATACAAATGTTGATCAACTCGTTGATACAAATGTTGATCAACTCGTTGATACAAATGTTTATCAACGTTTGAATCAAAATTTTTTTGACCGACATGTTGATGAGCCGATGGCTGTTGAACAACATGTTGACGATCTAAGTGTTGACAATCAACATCTTGATAAAGCGATGGTTGTCGATTCTTATTCTATGTTTGCTGCTGAAATGCATAATTTCCCAGATATTCCGCGTTGTCGTGCTAGTCGAATCATACGTAAAGTAGGAGATTTAATGACGAATGATCAGCTTGGTATGGAAAATGAAATAATGAACGCAATATTATCGGACGACAAACTAACTCGCATCTCCAAAGTTAAATTAATCATGCAGAAAAGAAATCGTAAAATCAAGCAAATGTTACGACTGTCTACTGAATATTCTTGTTTAAAAATGTTCGAGAAACGCAAAACGTACATTGCACCTAGAAATTTTTATCTTGGGAAACGTAAAGAGTTTGGTCATGTTAAAAATAAGCAAGTTGCAAAATTCGTTCCAGTTACAGCGCAATTTATTCCGATGAGACACGTTCTTCGAAGCTTTTTTGAGATTCCGGGCGTATACACCAAGACCATTGAACATATGAATTCTTTATTGGGAAACAAAGAAATAATTTCCAATTTCATACAAGGTAGTTTGTGGGATGAAATTTTGAAGAATTTTGAAGGACAAACAGTCCTGCCACTTTTCCTGTATTTTGATGATTATGAAAATAATAACCCTTTGGGAAGTCATAGAGGAATTTCAAAATGCGGTGCTGTTTACTTGTCAATCCCTTGCTTGCCTCCACAAATGGTTTCAAAATTAGAAAACATTTTTTTGTTCATTTTATTTAACACTTTAGACAGAAAAATTTTTCATAATTCAAAAATTTTTTACAAAGCTATCAAAGAATTGGTTTTTCTCGAAAGATGTGGCATAGACATTAATTTACCTGATGGAAAAAAAAGGATCTATTTCAAGTTAGCATTGATTTTGGGAGACAACCTTGGCTTACATGCACTTTTGGGATTTTATGAATCTTTCAGAGCAACGTCATTTTGTCGTTTTTGTTACATAAACAGGAAAGATATTGAAAATATTTTCGATGAAGCTGATTGTCAAATGCGTAGTGTAGAGAATTATGAAAATGATTTAATGAGAGACAAGAAAGAAACGGGAATAAATGAAGTTTGCATATTCCATGAAATTCCAAATTTTCACATTTCGAAAAACCTTTCTGTTGACGTCATGCACGACCTCTTAGAAGGGGTTTGTCAATATGATTTGGGTCTCATATTACATCACTTCATTATTACAAAGAATAATTTCACGTTGGAAGTTGCGAATGTTTTAATAAAAGGTTTTGATTTTGGAAGAAATAAGAATCACCCACCGGAAATTTTACTCACTCAACTAAAGAATAAAAAATTGACAATGTCTGCTTCAGAAATGCTCTGCCTAATACGTCATTTCCCTCTTATTTTTCATCACTATGTGAATCGAAAAGACAAAGTTTGGATGCTTTTGTTAAAACTCCATGAACTAGTTGAAATCATAATTTGCCCTCATCATCATCCCAGTGCCGGCAACGTTCTCAGGGAAATGATCAAAGAGTATTTACAGCAACAGAATAATATTTTTCCGAGTAGCTTAAAACCTAAGCATCATTTTTTGTTACACTACGCTACAATATTCGAAGTGAGTGGGCCTTTGTGGAACATCAGTTCAATGAGATTCGAGAGTAAAAATCGAGAAGCGAAAATTACATCGCGAGTAGCGGTATGTCGCATCAATGTATGTCGAACAATTGCTGTCAAACATCAGCTTCGTATGAACTACCGTTTCTTGAATATGCATGTACCAAAACGCTGCAGTATTTTTGGCGATGTTCAACAAAAGCTTACCACTTCACTGAGCGAGTTTTACTTGTTCCGTCACTTGCTTCCTGAAAATTTACAGAATAGCGAAACCTTGTCTGTATGTAAAAAATTGAACTTTGAAGGAAATGACATTGTCAGAAAAAGTGTACTCATGATTCCGTCTGAAAATGGGCCATGTTTTTACATCGTTCATACAATTTTAAAATTGGAAAATGAACAATTCATGATCATCGTGAAGTTACTCAAAGATATTGTTTTCGATGAGAATGTTCGTGCTTATGAAATAGTCACGATGCAACATGAACTGTTAAAGCTTTTGGATTTAAGTGGGTGTGCTTGCACGCATTATGTTCGTCTAGAAAATAAGAAATCATACATTGTTAAGAATTGGTATTAAAAAAGTTGTGCTTCAATAAAACAATTTTCGAGAAACATGGTTTTTCACTTAAAACAACCTGAAAGTCTGTGAAAGAAGGTACAGCAGAAAGTAACATTCTACTAAATATTTTCTTATGCAACGATCAACAAATTAAGCGATGTCGAAAGATAATTTTTCAATGCAATAACACAATTATTATGAAACGTACCTAAAAAATTTACATTTCACTATGAAATAATAATGTGAATTCATGGAAAAATTCATCTTCAAAGTTAAAATTTGTTGACTGCACGGTAAAATTCACCTTGTGGTCCGTAATGTTAACGTCACACTCAGTAAAGAATGACGAATTGCCAATATGTCCCATGAATCAAGTGCTGCACGGTAATTTTTATACAGAATTTCACAGTAATTTTTAACGGAAATTTCTTTCCGTGCGTATAACGCTACAACCAGTCGTAACGAATTGTATAGCGTAATTTAATTTGCGGAGCGTATTTTATACATTAAAATATGTCATTAGATCTTATATATGACTTATTATTTCCCAAAGTTGTTTTTCTGTTATCAACTCATGTAATGTTATGATTCATTAAATTATCTACTTTGTTCTATATAATAATATACATTGCATATAATATGCACATTATAATAAGATGTAGAAATATTTGAAAGCTTGTGAAAATTGAATAAAATGAAATTCTCAAAATTAAAATACCAATTCAAAATGTTTATCAGAATGCAAATTTTTAAAGTAAAAAGACCGATCATTTGAAATTTGATGAAATTAACTAGAATTTACAAATTTGACATAAATGTCCATGAACTTCTAACTCAACAAAAATCCCCAAAAATTCACAATTTCTTGAAAACCGTTGAAAGTTTCATAGTTGCGCACATTTTTAAAAAAATTTTTCTAATTCGAAAATTTACAAAAATTGGTCAATAAAACTTTGATTTTTGAAAAATCACCGAAGCAAATTTTCTACAGTTCATACATTCGCAAAAAATTTCCAAAAATTTTTGAATTTCTTCGAAATAGTCCATCTTGGAATTCTCCGAAAAATTACCAAATCTTGGCATGAATTTCGAAAACTTTTCTAATATTAACGATTCTACATAAACTTCAATGCAGCACTTAAAATTAAAAATTTTTCAAATTCCTTACAATACACGAAATTCCGGAAATCCTTGAAATTTCTGATGCATTTTTTTAGCTTCCTTATATTGAGGAAAATTCACACGATATATGGGAGACATTCATAAAAACTTTCTCCCACATTCGAAAAATTACAAAAAAAGATGGGAAATCCATTATTATCCGAAATTTTCGGAGTGCAAAGATAATTGCCATGATGAAATTCTAAAATCACGAAAGGTCGAAAAAAATTTTCCGAGACCTCGAAATATTCGAAAATCTTTTTAAGGATGTTCTCGAGTCTTGAGGAGGGAATTTAAAAAAAAGTTATTTAGAAAATATGGAAAACACCTTATGTGATTTAAAAAGGTGATTTGGTTGACTTGAAATTGCTAATTAAGTCAACAAATGTTAGGAGAAAAATGTCAAAAAATCTACTTGTTATGATGTTTTTAAATTTTCTACTGGTTTCAATGTTGAAATTTTTGTAGTTTTTGACTGATTTTTTATTTTCACCATTCATTTGGTTCTTTATATTAAATTTGCTAAGATTCATGTCTACAGTTTTTTTTAAAACTCATTCGTTTGCGAGAAAATGCATTTGTTTATAAGTTTCTTCTGAAAAAATTAATAAACAAATGTATTTTCTCGCAAAAAAATGAGTTTAAAATAAATCTGTAGACATGGATTGTAGAAAATTTAACAACGAACAAAATGGATGGTCGAAATCCAAAATCAGTTGAAAACTAAACAAATTTCAACATTGAAAATAGTAAAAAATTTCAAACCATTGTAACATCTACATTTGTTGACATATTTTATTTAACATTTTTTGATTTGACTAGTAATTTCAAGTGAACCAAATGACGCTTAAAAATCACGTAAGGAGTTTTTCATATTTGTCACATAAATTTTTGAACACCCCCCCCCCATCAATACTCGAGAACATCCTTGAATATTTTTGCAATTCTGAAAATTCACCGAAAATGTAAAATATAAAAATTGGTCCAGAAATTTTACATTTGACGGAACTCCCTATATGTTTCTAATTTCATGAGAATCCCAAAAAATTGGAAAGTTATTGAAAACCCCTGACAGTTATGCAATTGAACAAAACAAAGAAAAATTTTTCTTTTTTTTTTGACGATTTTCCAAAAAGTTCTCAATAAAATTTCCAATTCTTTTATGGAAATATTTGAAATCTTACGAAAATTTAATAAAATCAAATTTTATAAATTCGAATGACAGTTTAAAATGATGATCAAAATGGATATTCTTAAAATGATAATGATGATTCAAAATTTGATAAAAATTTCCAGTAATTGAAAATTTGACAAAAATGAGTTTTCAGAGATTTTCGTTGAAAGAGAAATTTCTGGACACAGTTTCTTTAAAACCCTCGAAAGTTTTATAGTTGCGTACATTATTCGAGAATTTTTTCATATTTATAAATTATAAACAAATTTTTTAGTAAAATTTTAAATAAGTTTCGAAAAATCACCGAAAAAAATTCTCAACAGTTTATTCATTCCCACGAAATTTCCGAAAATTTTAAAATTTTCGCGAAATTCTCCATCTGAAATTACTAAATCCTGGTATACGAATCTCAAAAATTTTCTACTATTCCTTAAATTATACGTGAATTTTAATACAGTACCAAATTTTGGCGAATTCATTTAAAATCTAAAAATGTCCAAATTCCTAAAAAATACACAAAATTACTAAAATTCTATGAATTTCCAATGCATTTTTCCAGACTCCTTAAATTCAGAAAAATTTACTATATGATGAGAGATATTTTTTTCAACTTTTGCCCAAACTCGAACAATTACAAAAAATAATCGAAAATCTTTTATCTTTAATCCACTGGACCACAAAAAATACCATTTATCACAAAGATGTCACATTATTTTTCAGTTCACAAAAATTTTCTCAAAAATACAAAACTACACGTACAACATTTTCAATAACTCTACTACCATTTAAAAAAGGTTTTTCTGAAAAACACGTTATAAAACTCAATGAAAAAACAGTTCGTCCTGAATGTCACAAAACTTGCCATAAAATTCCAAAATCCATACTGAAATCGATACAAAATTCGATTCTCGTCATTCGAAAAACAACACATCATCAACAAAAAACCTCGAATAATCAAATAAATTCATTTGTTTTCCCGATTCACTGGACCGCTCTAAAAAACAACCAAAAAACACAAGAATTCACTATCGTTTGCCCTTGTTCTTGGGACTCTCGGAAACGTCAGAGATCACATTTTTCTTGGGCCTGAGGATGAAGTTGAGATTGTGCGCGGTATTGACTGCGTAATAAACGTTGGCCGACGAAGGTAGTACCATTTCTCGATCTGGCAGTATTTGAGCTAAAGTGTATTGATCCGGATTGCCCTCGATGCAGAGCTTGAGCATCGCGTTGCGAATAACTTGGGGCGTCCTCTCGTTGTTCGAGAGCATGATCGACTTGTACAAAACGACGCCGTCGGTTTCCACGTTATCGCTTTCCATCGTGACCTTGATGATATAAAAATCCGGGGAATTGTTTTTGTGCGAGTGGCTCGGGCTGGACAACCCGGGGCTGCCATTGCCATTGGCGGTTACGACGCCGCCTCCGGAACTCAATGATATGTCTAGGGAAGGTAAAGAGGAACTCGAGGACGAGCTGGACATTCGGGAATTCGAGACCCGGCGTTCCAGGGAATTTTGTGGCGAGCTGGGCAGAGAATCCAGGTCGCAGTAGAACTGGGAACTGTTGGAGCTCGAGGTAGACGCGATGGAGTCGTTCTTTCGGTGACCTTGGGATTGGTTAGAGTGATGGTGGTGATGATGATGCTGGTTCTGCAAAAAAATTAGGTTAACATTGCGTTAATTATTTTGAACTTAATAATTATTGTTTTTTACAGTTTTAGTAGAAAAATCAGCAAAATAAGGTAAGGTTTTGGAATTGGACCAATGGCGCTGGAATGAAAATTTTGGGAGGGGGGAGGGGGGGGGGGCAAAAATTTTCCAGAGCAATTAACAATCATCATACACTCTACTCTCTTAAATGTCAACTGCTCGGGAGCGCATAATCTCTCAAATGCCAACTGACGCGCTCTCCCAAATTTCAATCACAGGTTATGTACAGTTATGTATTTATTGACAGATGCTAATGTTGCAGAGTGCATTTAACAACTATTCAATAAACGTTCAAATCAAATAGATAAATAAAATAAAAATTTTTTGCATGATTTAATTGAATTTTTCCAAAATAACAAAAAAATTAACGTTTTTTACACAAATTCATACAGAAAAGATTAATTAT
>JABFQI010000069.1:0-16645 GCA_022816925.1 Trichacis sp. ZL-2020 | reverse complement strand
TACTTTTTTAAACCAAATTATTGCCATATTCTATAAAACATGCATGATTAATTAAATATTCTTGAGACATGCGAATCCCACCTAATTTTACCATGTCGTTTACCACATGATTTTACCAAGTCAAATACCAAGTGGAAAACCATATGATTTTGCCACCTGGGAAGTTACGATCAGACTTCGCTGATAGGCGGCGCTGCGAATAGGCCCAGCGATGCGATCGAAGTCGGTAAAGCAGCAAAGTTACAAGAACAGACGTGAACAGAATTATTATTGTGAATAATTTAAAATGTTAATCGCGAAATTCGTGTATTTGGCTGAGTAATTATCCTCAAAGAACTTGCATTGCACTTGTTCCTATTTCTGCAAAGAATATATTGTTACCCAACTTTCAAATTTAATTTAAAAGGGACACTGTCTCGACACACTGTCTCTCGGCGGACACTGTCGAGACGGTCCAATGTCTCGACGTTGTCTCGACACTGTCTCGCCATTTCCACCAGGGTAAGTGTCAAAACCCATGAAGTCTTGCAGGTAATGTCACACACATTTGTTCCTTTAAAAAGTTCATAGTCAAAGCCAATGTAGAAATTATAATCAAAATCTTACCCCTGCCTTTTTAATTGAACTTTTTGCAGATTTCATAAATAATATTTCTTTCTGTTTTTTGTGCAGGTTAATCAACAACATTTGCATCGCAGAGGGGCCAATAGTCCACGTATCGCAGTGATACCATGCGCTTAAATTTAGTTCCAGTATTGCAGTGATACTGATTTACTTTTTTTATATAGTATCAAAGTTATAGTATTGCAGTGATACTACCAAGAATTTTATTTGAAACATTGTTGCATTGTGAAAATATTGATGTATATATAATTTTGAGTATAAAAAAAAGGTTGCACAAAAATTGACTTTGGACATTTTATGCATAAGCTGCTGCATAAGTATTATAAATTACTTCCAATCGGTAATCGGGATTCTCCTGAGAATATTTAGCAAAAAGTTTCTGTGCTTCATCGTATTATATATACATATATATATATTATTCCGAAAATAATTCATTTCTTGAACGTCATGATGTCAACACTTTGTGAAAATGAAAAAGAAGAGAAAAAGTTGCAGAAAACAGAAAAACAAAAGGAATACATGCGTCAATATATGCGTCAATATCGAGCAAAAAAGAATGAGTCTTCTGATGAACTTTCTGAAACATATCAAGAGAAAACAACAAGTAACAGTACTACTGATACTTCCACCCTTCAATCTTCAACAATATCTGAACTTAATGATCCGTTGAAAAGTTCTTACGAACAAGATATTTGGAAAGTGATTCGATCTAATGTCGTCAAAAATATGCCAGTGCATGCTCCATTGAGTCGAATTTCATTCGTGAAAAGTACTGTATCTGAAAAAAGTGATTTCTGTGATATCCTTGGTGACATTTCAGCATCTCAAGATAACTATCTAAACAAAACTGAGATCTTAGACCATATTACTGTAAAATCACGTGCAGCAGGTCCTACCATTCGCAATATAAAATCTGTAAACATTAACTTGGGATTATACTCCTGTAATTTCCCCCAGCGTGTAATAAAGACGTTCGGTGTTAAGAGTATGATTCCTCGGGAGGAAAAAAAATCATTTTCGACTTTACCAGCCAATAAAGAAGATCACACTTATTGTCGTTCATATGGCGATGTATCCGGGCAAAAAATCACCAAAGCACATGGGCAAATGTCACGTCAAAAACATCCAAAAGGATTTTTGAACATTGAATCGTCTAATGTGTCATCAAATTTTCCGAGACATTATGCAGGGGAAATGAATGTATTGTGCTCGCATTGTAATGCTAAACATTTTCAAGCAGAGCGAGTGGGCACCAAAAGTAATTCTTTCAATGATTGTTGCAATCATGGAAATGTAACCTTGGAATCGTTGCCGCATCCTCCTGACGAGCTTCGTAAATTATTTTTTGGTGAGGGTTCACAATCAACGCATTTCTTCAATTCGATAAGAGCTTATAATAATGCGTTTGCGTTTGCGTCTTTCAATGCTAATTTGGCAAACCTTGGATCACAGCGACCGGGACCATATTGCTTCAAAATACATGGGCAAATCTACTATCAGATAAATACATCTCTCTATCCTTCTGCAAATGAAAAACCCACTTATGGGCAGTTGTTTATTGTAGATTCCGATGAAGCTACTGAATATCGTAAAGAAAGGAATAGTGGCTTTGACAGCGAACTGCTACAGTCATTACATAATATTATCAGTGAAAATAATGTGTTTGCCAAGTCATATGTAATGATGCATGAAGAGGTGCAAAAACAAAATGAATCAATAAACGACAAAAGCATACCACGAGAATTGTATTTAGGTTTTTTAACTAAAAAAAAAGGTATTGATAAAGGAAGATACGATATCCAGAAATGCAACGAAGTTGCAGCCGTTTTTTCAACCAAAGCTGATGGAGACATTCCAGACACTTATGTTACAATACGCAACAAAGCAGATAGAAAATTGCAGCACGTAAGTTTCTTAAATCCAAATGTCGAACCTTGGATTTATCCGCTATTTTATCCATACGGTACCCAAGGTTGGCATGAAGGTTTAAAAAAAAATAACAATGATCGTCGTGTCACTAAAGCTGCTTACGTTAAATACCGCATAGCCGTAAGAGATGAATTAAACTTATTTTTGCTAGGAAGGCGTCTCTTTCAGCAATGGGTTGTTGATAATTATGTAAAAATTGAAAAAGATAAAATTGAATATTGCAAAGCTCATCAGAAAGAGTTGCGAGCAGAATCTTATCAAGGTCTTATTGATTATTTAGATACCTCGGCAAGCAAAAAAGGTTTACGTGTTGGAAAAATGGTAATCCTTCCATCAACATTTATTGGTTCTCCCCGAAATATGGCACAAAATTATCAGGATGCTATGGCTATTGTAAGAAAATTTGGTAAGCCAGACATTTTTCTGACCATGACATGCAACCCCAAATGGAGAGAAATTACTGAAAATTTACTACTTGGACAACAAGCTGCAGATAGGCCTGACATTTGTGCGCGTGTTTTTGATATCAAGAAAAACTATTTGATTGATCTCATTGTACGACAAAAATTTTTTGGCGAAGTTTTGGCATATGTTTATGTTATCGAATTCCAAAAACGTGGTTTACCTCACATTCATATGCTTATCACTTTGAAAAACAAATTGTTCACTTCAGAGCATATAGATAAGTACATTTCTGCTGAAATCCCAGATACAAACGCTCCTAATGATCTATACAACATTGTTATGAAAAATATGGTTCATGGGCCTTGCGGAGAGTGGTGCAAGAAAGATGGTAAATGCTCTAAAAGTTTTCCGAAACAGTTTAGTGAAGAAACGACGACAGATGAAAATGGTTATCCTAAATATAAAAGGCGAAATGACGGTAGAATCCATGATAGACCTAATGGGTACAAAGTAGATAATAGATATGTCGTACCTTACTGTCCACAACTATTATCAATTTTCGACTGTCACATAAATGTCGAAATAGTTTCGAGTATGAAATCAGTTAAATACCTCTATAAGTACATCTACAAAGGTCATGATGCTGCCACAATCGTTGTCACACAAAAAAAAGTTGATTGTCATAATGAAAAAAATGAGGAACATGCAGAGAAAAATGCAACTCTTGAACATGATGAAATTAAGAACTATATAGAAGGACGTTATGTCGGACCAGTCGAGGCATGTTGGCGTATTCTCGCTAAAAGTTTACATGAAAAGAGCCACAGTGTCACACGCTTACCTGTGCATTTGCCAAATGAACAAAGTGTTATAATAACTGATGTATTGAATACACATGACATAAAAGCTGCCTTAGAAAAACGCTCAATGTTTCTCGATTACTTTGAACTGAATAAAAGAGATCCTGAAGCTAAGAATTATCATTATAGCGAAATTCCATCCCATTATGTATTCAAGACACAGAAACAGAATGGTATAAATATAGGTCGTTGGCAAAAACGCCAGCGTTATGTCAACTGCATTGGAAGAATGTATTCAGTTAGCCCAACGCAAACTGAATTATTTCATTTAAGGATTTTACTGTTACATGTCAAAGGGGCTGAGAGTTACGAAGACTTAAGGACAGTACGTGGAACACTCCACCAAACATTTACCGAAACCTGTTTAGCTTTAGGTCTGATTGAAAGCGACGATGAATGGCGACATGCTATGTCTGAAGCTCAGATTTGGATGATGCCGAGCAGTCTTCGGAATCTTTTTGTTCGGATTTTAATGCATTGTCAACCTACTAAGCCAGCTGACTTGTGGAATGAATTCCAAACTGCTATGTCAGAAGATTATATAAAACAGTTTGGAAACAACATTGGCATAAATAAATGCTATAATGACATTTGTGAGGCCTTACGAGTGGAAGGCTGGCATATATCCAATTTCTCTGGTATGCCCTCAGAAACACCTGTTGAAACCGCAGCTCCTGACCACGACATGAAGCATGATGAAATTCAAAAAGAAACTATTGGATTACAGCAATATCAAAAAATGAATGATAAACAAAAAGAAGTTGTTGATGTTGTAATGTCCTTGATTGAAAATCCCACTAATAAATCAAAATTTCTCTACGTCGACGGCCCAGGAGGATCGGGTAAAACTTTCATTTATACAACTTTGTATCATCTGCTTCAAAGTAAAAGAAAAAATGTTTGCACAATGGCTTTTACAGGAATTGCCGCAACATTATTACCAAACGGCAGAACAATTCACAAGACCTTTGGTTTACCTGTGCCTCTTTATCATGACTCATGCTCCAATTTCAAAATTCAATCTCAAGAAGCTAAGTATCTTGGAAAGGTTGATGTTTTTATATTGGATGAAGCACCGATGGCTCCACGATATGCACTTGAAATAATGGATAGAACACTTCAAGATATTATGGAAAATACCGAAACTTTTGGTGGGAAAATTGTAATTTTAGGTGGCGACTTCAGACAACTGCTTCCTGTAATGGAAAAAGCTACTCGAGGAGAAACTATCAGCCTATCAATTAAGTATAGCCAACTGTGGCATAATTTTCGAATAATATCCTTAACTGAAAATATGCGTGCTTTACCTCATGAAAAGAAATTTGCCGAATTTTTATTAGATCTGGGAAATGGTTCACTAAATGATGATCAAGATAACGTTCATCTCCCCGACGATTGTATTGCGGCTAAAAACGCTGATATTGTACAAGATATTTATGGCGAAATTATCGAGAGTAAAAACTTTCGATTTGCAGCCAGATGCGTGATTTTATCAGCTAGAAATTTAGATGTTAGTGAAATTAATCACAAAGTTGTTTCCCTGTTACCAGAAAGCACTGAAAAGATTTACTGCAGCATCGACAATGCTGAAGCTAAAGACAGTGATGAGAAATTGAATGAATGCATTTTACCAGAATATCTAAACACTTTAAATCCCGCATCTCTTCCACCCTATGAGCTCCGACTCAGGACATATACTGTTATAATGCTTATTAGAAATTTAAGTATCAGCGAAGGATTATGCAACGGAACTCGATTGTTGATTATTGATTTAAACAACAATTCTTTGAAATGTGAAATTTTAACTGGTGACAAAGCAGGAAATATCATTTTTCTCCACAGAATCACACTGTATTACGATAATGAATATCCATTTACTTTGAAGCGACGACAATTTCCCGTGAAGATTGCTTTTGCAATGACCATAAACAAGTCTCAAGGTCAGACGTTTGAAAAAATTGGAATCGACTTAAAAAAAGATGTTTTTAATCACGGTCAAATATATGTTGCATTTTCACGAGTACGATCGTGGGATTCAGTGAAAGTGTACTTGAATCCAGATCATTCATCGAACTGGATAAAAAATTATGTTTATAAAGAAATATTTGAATGAACCCATTTTACACTCATTTGATGTACTGTGGATAATTTTACATTCTCGAATATATAAAATACTATTGATGCAATTAAAGTATTCAACACGTCAAGAAAAAGTGCAGTGTTCTACAAAAAATGTCCCAGATAATTTTGATTATGTTTTTGATAATAAAAAATACAAAAGTACGATTGTTGAAATTTTTTCCCAAAATATTCACATTTTCATTGCTCGAAAACAAGTTTTGATTTGCCTCATCACTTTTATAAATTACTTACTTCATTTCTTCTATTTTGATTCAATTATATTTTATACGTATTTATTTCATGTTTTGTTATTTCTTACAAGTAAATGCAATATTGAAATTCGTGTCAAAATTTTAAAAAATCTGCAATGTTTAAAAATTTGTTTACCATATCTCATCTTTTTTGTTGTAAGAAATCAAAATATGGAAAATTAAAATATTCATATGAAAAAGTCAACGAATCAAAATGACATACTAAGCTTTTTTATCATATTTTATTTCAAATACACAAATGATAACATTTTTCATCCCACTTCTTCCATTTAGTTGTTATAAAATTATTATATCAGCTGCTTCAAATTTCGTTTTAGAAATTGATGTTTCTCATTTTCATTTTTAAAAATATTCATTTTTTCTATTTGTATAGCATCATTGTTTCAAAAGTACTTTAGATTGGATTTCAAATTATTATTTTGCAGGACATAAAATATTGAAATTTATTTTCAATATAATTTAAAAAGTATGTTTTCACAAACATTTTTATGATACCATGCAAAGAAAAAGTAGAAAAATTACTCTTTTCCTACGAAATCAAAATCTGAAATAAATCAATCTGAATTGATTATAATTGACTGGGATAACGTTTTTTAAACTTCACCTTGACCATAAATCAATCTATATCCATGTACAAAAAAAGTCAAATATTCATAAGGGCATCTAAAATCACAATACATATTTCAGAATAAATTCATAACATCAACATTTTTCACTTTCTTTAATTCGCTGTTACAAAAATTTATAATTTTTCACTTTCGCTTCAATATTGGGTTAAAAAAAGTTATACACAAAATTTCGTCATGCCAGTTCAATATATGCAAGAAGAAAAATCACATTCATATATTTATAAAAAATGTAAAGATATTGAATGGGGAAAATAAATTAATAAGTAAAATCATTTTCAAGGGATTGCATTGAAACCATTTATGGTTATGTCAAATGGCTTCTTTTCTTTGTCAATGAGTTTGACATCGCTCATGGCGACAACTTGAAGATGAACTTTTTGAGTGACAGGCGTAACCGTCACAACTCCTTTTATTTGAACGTGAGATCCTTTCCCATAATGTATATCGTTGTCGCAAATTTGAGATATATGTATTTCCAGTTTGAATACACAGTCAGTAATCGATCCGACATTGAAAACTCGACCCAAGTGCTCATCCTTTGCAAAGCATGTTTTTATAAATCCATTGACGCTTACTAAAATCAAAAATTAATTTTAGAGTCATTGCCCTACAAGGGAAGACGAACGTCACATCCGAATTTAGAAACGAGGTTCAGATTTCTTTAATTAAAAAATATTTTTATTCATATTTTTAAATGAATTTTCAATAAAAATAAAAATTATTTTGTAATAAATGCATAAAAAAATTGGAAAATTTGCAATTGTTTAAAAACAATAAAATGACTATTTACCTGATAAATTCTACAGGAAAATTACCATTTTCATTTAAAATTGATTGATAACAATGAAAAATCATGATTTGACATGACAATGCATGGAGAGGAGGAAAATAAGTCAAAAAAAGTACCCGACTCGTTCACTATACTTTGATTATACAAATGGATTTGATTTTCTATCGCGAATTCACAAAGTCATAGAATAGCTCGACATACTTATCAAGAAGAGGGATGAAATGGAAAAATTCTTTGCATTTTGAAAATCAAATACTGCAACCTCCGATTTATGTACTTACTCGAAAGTTTTGAATATTTCATGAAAATTGACGTAAGAAGGTAAAAAAGATACAATTCGATATAGTCTTCGGAAGGAGAGAAGATTGCGATTAATGTCAAAGTTATAAAAATTTTTAGTTATACATATAATATCATATATACATGTATATATATTTACCATATAAACCTTTTTCCTTCCTCAAATGTTTCAGATCAACTTCTTTGATCGTTTCTTTTTTGCCACTCTGGTCCAGAATATTATAAAATTTACCAAGAACATTAATTTGGGTATTCTTAGTAACAACCAACTCAAACTCAAAATCTCCACGATTCCAACGTTTTTCAATTTTTGGTCTTACTCGAATGAATTCCAGAATCTGAAATCATCAAAAAAATAATTTATATTATGCAATCAAATTTTATCAGTAAATCATGATGATACCTACCAAACAACTTTCTTTCACGATTTCAATCAATTTTTTTGCCTCAGATCCCCATCCTATAGTTTGAATAGCTTTTCCTGATCCGTTATGAAGCATAAACTTACAAAAAGTTTTGTCGCTATTGCGACTTGATGATAATGATGGACATTCAGTCACATAACCAATAATTTCACTAGAAAAAATCACGCATATAAATTTTATTACAAAATAAATTTTTTATGAACAGTCATGCAGCGAGTAATATGTGGCTTGGAACGACAAAAGGGACCTAAGGACCAAAATCGTTAAGGCACATCATCTGTCTCAAGGACATTAGAAAGTAAGCCCAAACGATTTTGGTCCTTAGGTCCCTTTTGTCGTTCCACGCCACATATATGCATGGTCTTATTTTCTTTATGGCCTTCCCTGATAGAATCTGTTTGATAAAACCGTTTGACTGCAGTTTGAGTAAAGTTTGATCAAACGTGTATCAAATCTGAGTCAAAATCTTGCAAAATCTGATTCGATCAAATAAGCGGACGTTTACCCTGTAAAAAATGACTGAATAGGAAAGGAATTGAAAGGAATAGAAAAAAGCGCTGACCAATGCACTTTCTTTCCGAATGGGAATTGAAAATTTCAAATTCAATTCCAAAGTTTCGATTTCTATTCCCTTAATATTTTTATTCCTCAAAAAGAATTAAAAAAATATGTAACGTATCCTCCAAAGAGAATTAAAAATGTTTCCTATTCTTCCTAAGCGATTCAAAATGATGTTTTATTCTCTCTGGGGAATTAAAAAAAAGTACTCGATAATAAAGAAATTTTGAATTGCTTAGAAGGAATAGGAAACATTGTTTATTCTCTTTTTAGAATACGTTACATATTAACTTATTACTTCAGAAGAAAAAAAATATTAAGGGAATAGAAATCGAAACTTTGGAATTGAATTTGAAATTTCCAATTCCCATTCGGAAAGAAAGTGCATTGGTCAGCGCTTTTTTCTATTCTTTTCAATTCCTTTCCTATTCAGTCATTTTTTACAGGGTTATGCTTACAAAGTTCCATCAAACACGTTTGAATCAATCATGTTTGACAGATGCATTTGATCAAACATTATTCATTCATTTCTATCAGGGTTATGGAGAAAAGACCGTGCATAAATGGCTTCGACTGGGCATCGAAGCAAAAATTTTTCTATTACTAACCATGAATTGTCGTTTTCTGTGAGATTTTCCAAAACCTCTGTTGGTGTGAAATCGTCGATTTCAAATGGAGTTTTGTCGACCATTTTTCTTTGAAATATTACTTTTGTCAAAAAAATTTATCTGATTGCGACAGCAAAAAAAAGCTCGACGACAAACAACAAAACCGGAAACCACCGGAAACGGACCCGACTGCGCGATTCGTTGAGCATCTCAGCGCGCAACCTATAAGCTTATACTATAAAAATAAGCGGGAAATACAAAGCATGCGTACAAATCGGGGAATAGTCAAACTTGAGTGCGTTCCACTGCAACCCCGCACTTTGAAAAATCTCTATAATGTATATACATCAAAATGAAGTGCTTATTACGTACTAAATTCAAAAATTAACCATCGATTTGTACGCATGCTTCGTATTTTTTGTTAATTTTTATGGTAAGGTTGGGTTCTTCGATTCGAAGACAGATACTGGACGCAACCTTACCTGTATCTCTATTTTTCATTATTTAGAGCGATTTCGCACATTATAATTGAAGATACAACAGCACAATATTTTGCAGTGATTTCATTAATTTTGATGTGCAAAATATAAACTAAAATGTTCTCAATTTGCTTTATGCATTTTTTAGATACAAGCTGAAATTGAACAACACGTATATTATAATACAATATAATAAAAATTTGAATATCTATATTTTGTAAAAAATTCAGATGTATAACTTCCTTACCGTTCCTTAGTTCATATGCAATGAAAAAGAAAATAAAAAAAATGACGGCATGAGGATTCGAACGCGGGTTGCCCGACTGGTACGCCACCGCTCTCCCCTCTCAGCCACCATCGCACGACACATGATATGTACCTTCGAATCAACATATCGTGGATGAATTCTTAATGAAATCAACCATGGAACAATAAGGAAATTTTCGGCACCAAATTTCCACACCGTTCCCGAGTATTCTGTTATACTAAGGAACGGTCGGGTCAGTTTAAGCAGGGTACTCTCGACTTTTCTCAAATTTGAGAATTTTCATCATATTAGTCACTCTATCTCCACTTATATATACTTTATATTCATTTATATCCACTCGACGTCTGAATAGCCAAATTAATATTCTAATTAAGGCTAATTAACTTCATGTGACGAAGATTAGAAAATGAGTTTCAAAAATAAAATTTCCAATAAAGTCGGAGGTTCATTTTTTTAAACAGTTTGTCGCCTTTTGCGAAAAATTCATATGCTGTGTATTTTTTTACTTCTGGTCTATAATTTAGAAACTCTGCAGAATGGTGCACTGGTTATTTTTCATAAAAATATATTTTTCGTCAATTAAAATTTATGACTTACAACATAAACCCACTTCTATTATCAATTTTCATATCCTAGAATATCTGGAGTCTTGCGCTCTCAAATGTATTTTCTATAAAATAGCTGTAACATGGAAGCACACGCTCGAGCTAATAGGGCTTCTGCGTGCACTGAAGAAAAAGTGATGTTATTTATACTGATACAAGATTTCGCAAATACACAAACCCACAAAAATTCTTTTGATTCTTACATTGAAGGGGCTGCTCACAAAATTGAATTTCCGGAGTCACTCATCCTTTTTCTTGTGGTGTGCCACATATTTTTTATATATAATACATCGAGTTACATTTTTACTACAAAATATAATACCTGTTAAACAGTTTGTTTTTTTTTTGTTTTTTTCATGCAAAATTTTCCAGAAGCTGTAACATTCTTTCATTTTAAAAAAATTTTGTGTATTCTAATTCTGATAATTTTACTCTATATTTAATTCAAGATCTCAAGATAATCCAATTTGACCATATTTCCTTAGCATTACCAAAAATTAACAAAATATTAAAGTGCTTTTTGTCTGGAATAATTCATATGTATGTGATAGTATTATACCTCTCAATTCCCAAAAGTAAAATTCCCAGCATGTCAATTTGTTATAAAATTTGTTGATTTTATTTTACATTTCAATACTGAATATCACAGTAAGTATATTATAATTGGATACATATGAGAAATAGTACAGGAGGCACGAAGTTGGACAATATTCAGCAAGGAATTCATCTCAGTGGATGACCATATGTACATGTTTTATTCGTTAATTGATTTTTTCACTGTAACAAAAATATTAAGAAAATACTTATCATCTGTAAAATTTGACAATAATATTTTGACATCATTTTATATTTCACTTACAAGTTTATACTATCCATACTTCTGTAAATCTCAACGCTATTAATATTTCCATCAAAAGATACAGACCCATTGCGAACTAAGCTCTTCACAAAAGAAATAGCAAAATCGTTGTTGTCTGAAACAATATCATATGTGAACACTGATGTATTAAATTGGATTGTAAATAGAAACATATTCTTTTTTAAATTACTTGATAAATCTCTGAAAGTCGGAAAATCAATTTCGGCAACAGCAAACAACTTATAGTGGCCAATGCTAAAATATATTGTAAATTGACGTGTAGATGTGTCCAGATCTATCAAAATAAAAGTGTTGAATTATTTTGAGTGCTATTTCCAGACATAATATAATAGAGTATTAAAAATGTATTTTTACCTAACATATAAATATACATGGTTTTTCAAGTATAGCGAAGGCAATGGAACGCTGTTAAATGCTGTAAAGCGATTCTCGGAAGCACCGGCACAATTATCTCTCACTTTTTTTTAGGTTATGTTTAGCGGCATTTTGTGGCTAAAAATTTATTGGTTTCGTGAGTGCGGCGGTATGTACAGTTAAACCTGCTTATAACGTTTACCTGCTTATAACGTCGTGAAAGTACCTCTTTATAACGTCAAGGACACTTCCCCTATCCCCCACCTATTGCTTCTCTTTGTCTCTCACGCCGCTCTTCTCTGTCTTTCACTCCATCTGAGTAGCAGTGGTGGGATCCCCTCTCGCTGACGTTATAAGCAGGTATGCCTCTTCTCGAGACTGACGTTATAAGCAGGTTTGACTGTATGTAAATGAAAGCTAGAGGCGCTACTGTAGATAGCTTCTAATAAGCAATTAAAAACAAATGAAAGAGTAGTTCTCATTATAGATGGATTGAAATGAAACGCTTCAATTGCATTTGATTTTCAACCATTTTTTTTGATAATCGCTTTCGCCTTTCATTCGCAAATAAGAATCTTTATTATTGCACGGATTGCACTTTGGAGGAATTTCCATTTAGAAAGTCGCATTATCGGAGATCACAAATAACTGACAAATTTATAGGCGATTTTTTAATTACATGTACGCTGTGAAAAGTTGCATTTTGGAAATTGCGTCCTCGTGAATTTTTGATACTTCAAATCAAACGAAATGGCTGATTGTGAGTATATACCTTCATCTTCCACAATTTCTAACTTATATTTCTTGAAGCTCTTTCTTTTTCTGCAGTTTAATTTCTATAATCGGGTCGTTTCCAACTATTTATACATATCGTGTAGTATGATACATTAAGCACGTTAAATTCAATTAAGACCTGATTCGGTTGCTAAAAATACAGATGATAAATATTTCTTGGATTTCAACCACGGATCAATTCTTAGTAAACTAATTATTCCAATTGAAGAATTTTTATACTCGCTCTTACGCTATACAATTGAAGAATTATTTATGCTATATATAATTATATATATTTCTGTGTAATTGTCTGATTTTTTAATTGTAATATCCTGAATTTTATTCTTTTCAACTTTATTAAATATAGGTACAATTCGAAGTCATTTAATACGTAAATAATCTGAATAAAAATTGATAAAAAATTTAAAAACGAAATGAAATGAGTATCGATCTGAAATGAAAAAAATATTCAATTGATATAATATAAAAATAATAAATAAATTAAAATAAAAGACTATCGAAATAAATTATATATTATTAGGAACAATTATAAAACTTGACCTCGACCTTGACCTTGCTCTTTAATTTTTTTACATACAAAACATTCTGTTGTACAATCCTTTGGAACAAAAATTTCATTTGTCCGAATGATAGCATTTTAATCTACTCTTATTGTAACTTTTAGCTTATTCTGAGATGTACTTTTCGGATTCCATTATTGTTTCGCATTTTGTATATATTCAATTTTTTTTAGCTATTGAAAACGAAGACGTTCCTTCACAATCTCAAAAAGACAAGGAGAATATCGATTTGTTGAATTTTTCTGTGACGCTCTCTGAAGGAGATCGTACAATTTTGGAGGAAAGCATCTCAAACATGGACTATACATCCGACAACGATGATTTTTTGGCGAAATTTATTGAAAACCCTATGGAAGCGTGTTCACGTGCAGCACTTTTTAAGGAATCGTGTCTTTATGATCACACGATGTAAATATCATAAATGAATAAAAAAATTAATAAATAATAAATAAATAAATAAATAATCATAAATTTTAATGTTCTCAAATGAATTTGATTATGTAAAAATTATATTATAATTCTTATAAAAATATATTAATCAAATATCATTAATCGAAAATATTTTAGAAAATAACAAAAATTTTTGGTAATTTTTTTCTATTTATCAAATTTCTCAGTGAGTTCATTGGCAGAGTCGACTTTTTCACTAATGTGAAGACGTTCGTTGATCAGAAGACTGGAGCCAACAAGGAAGTAATGAGCTTCATTTTAACCAATAGCCCGCAGGAGAATGAACAAAACCTTTGGTACATTCAAGTTTCTCTGTTTGAGGAATTGATTAAAAAGTGGATCCCCTTTATTGTGAAAAACAATGTAATACTGAATATCTTTACACTTTTTTTGTAAAAACATAAACTATAGCATGACATTATTTACATATATTATTCGAAGTTTTCGCATGCTATTTTTTATGTTGGTACGTACCACGTATATTTCTACAAGTAATTAATATTGCAGCTCTTGCATATTGATGGTGGATTCGTCACAAAAAGGGGCCCATACAACTCGCAGTACTCGAAAGATAGAGTTGATTTTGACATTTCAGTCCACAAAAATACCATTATTAACACAGTTGGAGTATACAAAGCTGCAGATGCAACTCCGGAACAAATAATATCGCTGGTGACAATACCACGATCCATCTACTTTAACGACTGCATCGGTGAATTTTTATTATTTTTTATTTGAATATATCATACGAATTAGCATTTCATTCGTAACTAATTATTTTGATTTCTTCCAGTCAATATCGAAGGATATCTTCTCCTTCCATTCACGAAAATGACCCAGAATGATAGTGATCCACGTATGATTGGTTCAATAACGGATCTTACTTACAAGATCGACATCACAACACAGAGCAAAATTCCTGAAAACAAATTTGAGCAAGGTGTCAAGCTCAAGATTCAAGGAAAAGTCAAGGTTTTCTCACCTCCCTTTATTGAAGTCAACGATGTCAATAAAATAACTGTATCTGACGCATCAGACAAAAAGTCGAAAAAAGAAATGAGATTCGGAATTCGAATTCCGAAATTTAACCCCAGTGATAACGATGGACCATCAGCTAAGGTAATATATATTAAACAACTGATCCTTTTTATATATTGGCCGTATGAACAATTGTTAATTCTTTTTGTAATTTTATAGAAACCAAGGTTATAAAAGTACATCAATACCGAGCGGAAGAAGAAATATTTGTCATATGTTTTTTAAACTTCATGTAATTTCCTTTTGTATCACAATTTCTTAAAACTAATATAATAAAAAGTGAAATTGTTCCAATACTTTCTTAATTTCGACATGCATATTTATTTCCATGTATTTTTACAATTTTGATTATAGAATATTCCTGGAAAATTCCTATGTTCAACCCTTATCTCATAACCTCCCTTGCAGCCAATCTGCGACTTGGATGCGACCGAATAGGTCGCATCCAAGTTGCATGTTGGTCGCAGATTTATATATCAATTCAGAAGCGAAATGAACAAGCAAAATTGATCTTAACTTTCCAGAAAGTACGTAATTAAGCGTTTACAGTCGATTTTGGCAGCGGAAATACTTGAATAAAGAAAATCGACTTTGTATGATCATCAAATTGTCAAATTGTCACATCATCAAAAAGTTTAAATTTTCCTTCTTCGAGTATTTACGCTGCCAAAATCGACTTTAAACGCTTAATTACATACTTTCTGGAAAGTTAAAGTCAATTTTGCATGTTCATTTCGCTTCTGAAATGATATATAAACCTGCGACCAGAATGCGACTGGGATGCGACCAAATCGGTCGCATCCAAATCGCAGATTGGCCGCAAGGGCGTGTAAAAGTGATTTATACCTGTAAACATATATTTCGCGACACCGATTGCCATTGAATTCACGCGAAAAATTGAGCTGTTTCAATAAAAATATCAAAAAAGCTGGAATCGTTGAGAAACCAACAATATGGAAAAAGCAGTGGTTCTATATTATCGACTCTGGTCGGTAAATGAAATATTTCATAGTCGATTTTAAAATTTTACAAAAATTCAACTTTACGAAAAACTTCAAAAATGTGTTTTTATAATTACGATGTTGTATATTGATGTTACTGTTGCAAGAATTGTTATTTTTTGACAGTCAGGCACATTTCATCGTACGAAGTTTAAAAAAATAAAACAAAATGCGTCGTTTATGAGGTTATGTTTTTTTTTTTACATTTGACAGCGCGCGAAATCCGAATGCGCGCGCTAAATTTTATATTCGATAACTGCAATGTGTATAAACAATACAACGTAATCGAAAATTGTAAAAATCATTGAAATTTAATCCGAAAAATGTGCTGATGCATTTAATACAGTGCGTATATATATATTTGAATTTCGCGCTCTCAAAATAAATTAGCGACCTGGAAAAGCAAAGATATAACCTATAGCTTCGGCAATATTTTTCATTTCCGATACTTTTTTGTAGGAAGAATTGTTGTCTTTTGATATTTTTCATCGTAAGCTATCAAAACACAATGTTGAAAATTAAAAAAAAAACATTAAAATAACTTTCAAAAAATTTCTTAAGTTCGAAAATCGACGATGAAATATTTCATTTATTGACCCGGTTCGATAATACAGAACCACAGCTTTTTCCACTTTTTTGGTTTCCTAAAGGATCCACTTTTTTGTATATTTTTGTTTAAACACGTCACTTTTTT
>JABFQI010000068.1:0-16705 GCA_022816925.1 Trichacis sp. ZL-2020 | reverse complement strand
ACAAAACATTTCAGAAAGTAACCGAATTTCCTAAAACTATTTTGTAAATTCTAGACAAGTCTTAATTATTCTAGAACGTTATATGATTTTCGACAATGATTGATAACTTTATTGGAAATTCTAGAATCATCTATAACTTCCTGAAAGCTTTCGAAACATTCCAGAACTTGAAAACCTTTTTTTATAGTGTTCTCAAAGTTTCTAGATAGTTCTAGAATATTTTGAAACTTTTCAGAACCCTCTAGAGCATTTTAAAACTTGACTGAACATTTTAGAATCTTCTATGGCGCTTTTCTAAAAATTCTATGAACTTTCTGTGAAATTTTGAAATATTTTTTAATCTTCTAGAACGTATAAAAACATCCTAGAGCTATAAACTACATAAAAATACGGAAACGTCATCGAACTTACAAACATATTTTAAATCTACATAGAAATATGAATAATTCCTGAACATTTAATACATTTAAGAAAGTTTTTATATCTGACTACGTAATATTATAAATATTATACAAACGTCTCGGAAATTTCAAAGCTTGACAAAACTTTCTTGAATATTCTGCAACCTTCTAGAATATTATAGCACTGTCTAAAATTGAAATCTGTGACACATAATATTTGAGTGCGAAGTATGTGATATAATTTTTTTTCAAGAAAAACGCTCTAACGATTTTGAAAGCGATTCTTTGCATTTCATGTATGGTTAAACCCTATTTAAAGCAACAAAATACATAACCAGGAAAAACCAAGAAAAACTGGGAATTCTAAACTACCAGATCGCTAGACACCCTGATTTCGCGCCTCGAACTAAGCGCGATTCGCTTCTGGCGCGATCGGATTTTCTTTCTTTTCAATGTGAGAAGTGCCTGTTGAGAAGGATTTTTGTCAGGGAAAAATACACTCCAGATCTCTGGAAAACCTGGAATGTCAGGGAATTTAAGTATGTACTTTCGGTGGCTACCCTGATTTAAACGTCTATTGAATAGTTTTTAAATGCACTCTGCAACATTAACATCTGTCAAGAAACACATAATCTGCGATTGAAATTTGGGAGAGCGCGTCAGTTGACATTTGAGAGATTTTTCGTTCCCGAGTAGGTGAAATTTGGGAAATTCGAGTGTATACAGATTGTCAAAAATTGTATTTTTATATATGGACCAGAAGCGACTTCGAAAAGTTTTATCTTTCTGTCTTGTTTTCGAGATTTTTACTCGGGACTTACCTTTTTTTATGCATTTCCGTGGGCTTCCTCTTGTTTCTCGCGACTGCCCTTTGATCCCACTTTTTTGGCACTTTAATCGAATATTATATTTGAAGATTTTGGGGTATGAGAAATGAAAAAATTGACTGCAAATGATGAGATTTGAGGAAGTACGATATTTGTGATGAGCAAGAAAATTTTCCGTCCCACGGATTCGAGACATTTGCATTCGGTGTAAAGGCTTTACTAAATATTTGTAAACTTTAACGAACATATAGGAAATATGTACTTTGGAATAAAAAGGAGAACACTTTATGGTCGGAAAAATATTTTATTTACAAAACAAAACAAAATCTCCATTGATAATCTAACAAAAATGCGCTAAAAAATCACTTCGCCATTCATCTCCAGCAATCCGGCAAATTTCATCATAATCTGTAACATATTATAAGCACAAAATCATTAGTATAGAGCAGAATGTTATGGCCACTAAGTATGACGCGATGCTAATTTCTTTATTGAAAGTTTTGTTGGGGAATATAATTTAACTGTCGAAAAAATGTTTTAAAATTGAAACCAAAATTTCCTTGAAAACGAAAAAAGATCATTTATACATCTTTAAAGATTTTACGTGAGGTTTTAGAATGGCAAACCTCATTTCCGAACGGGAAATCTCAAAACAAAAAATTTTTCAAGATAAATTTTTTTCCCAACTATCTCGGATCGAATAATTTACCGGACGATAAAAAAAGGTATAATAAACATCAGTTTCAGAGACAGAATTTCTCGTGTAAGGAAAATATATCATTGACAGAAAACAAATCCTCGGAACGTCAGAATAACCAGGTACGAAGAAAATATATACAACATAACCTAGAGCTTCGGCAATATTTTTCATTTTCGATACTTTTTTGTAGGAAAAATTGTTGTCTTTTGATATTTTTCATCATAAGCTATCAAAACACAATGTTCAAAAAATAAAAAAAAAACATTAAAATAACTTTCAAAAATTTCTAGAGTTCGAAAATCGATTATGAAATATTTCATTTACCGACCAGAGTCGATAATACAGAACCACTGCTTTTTCCATATTGTTGGTTTCTCAACGATTCCCCCTTTTTTGATATTTTTATTGAAACAGCTCAATTTTTCGCGCGAATTCAATGGCAATCGGTGTCGCGAAATATATGTTCACAGGTATAAATCACTTTTACACGGCCGCGAGCCGTATTCCTGATTTTTTAGTAATGCATACACTTTGTAAAACTTTGCTACACTGCGATACAATGCAATACACTGCAATACAGGGCAGATGGATTATTTTTTTTTTCGAGTTTATGAAAATATATTAAGTGTTTCTCGAATGGAATTCGATTAATTTTTTATTTTAGGAACGAAAATGAAAAACGAAAAAGAAAAACTTTGCAATGGCACCGCCCAACGGTCGCAGCAACTCAATCTTCGTGTATACATGTAAAAAATTTCAATTACTCACAGGTTTAGCGAGAGTGAATCACCAAATATTCAGACCAATTCTTTGTCCGTCAAGTTCCAGAACGGCTTCGCGCAAGTCTGAAACACAATGCAAAACATTCACTGTTATATTTTACAATGTCGAAATTTGGATCGAAATTTGGAAAAATGAAAAATTTTTCCAAAAAAACTTACCGATTCTATTATCCAAGCAATACGTTACAATCAATTTGACGCAGTCCATGAGAATGCTTAAATCTTCAACGACCTGCTCCATAACGACCTCTCCTCCGACAAAAAATTTCAAACTAACCATGTTTAATTATAATTTTTATTTTTTTTTTAATGGATCGTTCAGAGGAAACGTAAACGTGAAACTGAAACTGGCCGAAAATCTAGCTCCCTTTTATACAGGAACGGAGCGCCACCACCTGGCGCTCACGAGAGCAAACAGTAGACGGCAACCAATTAGAAAATCGGATGAGAATGCACGAGACTGTAGTTGGTCGACATCGACAATACGAAGATACAGAAAATAACAGGTATTGGCTGCCAATCGTGCTAGCACGGCGGCGAATTCCCTTACCCCCACGAACTTAACCAAGCATAGTCGAGTCGTGGCTTGACTCGGCGCGGCCAGGGCTGAAAATTTTTTCTAAAAAGCTCCAATCGAGTTGAAATTTTAGGAATTTCTTGGTTTCGGGGGGCATATTTTGGGTAAAAAATATCAACCCTCTACGACCAACACTCCCCCAGATATTTCACCCTTTGTCTATTCAAAATGTAATCGAAACATTTTTTCTGAAAATTTTTTCAAAAAAGCTCCAATCGAGTTGGAATTTTCGGCATTTCTTGGTTTCGGGGGGCATATTTAGGGTAAAAATTTCAACCCTCTACGACCAACACTCCCCCAGATATTTCACCCTTTGCCTATTCAAAATGTAATCGAAACATTTTTTCTTAAAATTTTTTTAAAAAAGCTCCAATCGAGTTGAAATTTTCGGCATTTCTTGGTTTCGGGGGGCATATTTAGGGTAAGCTTTCGCCTTACATTAAGCCCTTATCAAGCATGATTTAAAAAAAAAAATAAAAATTCCGAATAAATCGTTTAAGAATTACAGATAAAATATTAATCTCAAAATCCTAAATGAAAAGTATTGAAAGAAAATAATAAATCAAAATAAAAATTGAATTTTTTAAAAAAATTAAATGAATAAATAAATGAATGATCCAAAATTACCTACATTTCTAAAACGTATAACGCCACAACCAGTCGCAAGGAACTGTAACGATACACTGAAGAAAACATTTTAACTTTCAAAACAAAATGAAACAATAAGTTAAGTCAAATGGATCTGTAACTATATCATTTGTAAAATCAAGTAGAAATCTTAAGAAATATTAAAAAACAACGTTAATAAAAAGTCATATATCAGATTTAATGACATATTTTAATGTACAAAATACGCTCCGCAATAATTTATAATTAAAATTCAAACGATCAGAAGGAATTGAAAATTGAATTTTAATTATAATTTGAATTTTAATTATAAATTATTGCGCAGCGTATTTTATACATTCATATTGTTGGAATTTCCAGCACGAGAAAATTAATGACGTAGATTAAAGAAACGGAAACCTGAAAACTTTTATGGCTTACATTTTGACTTGATAGAGACAAAATATTTGTCTCCAGCTTAAAACACTGTGGTCGTAAATCAAAAGATTACTGACTGAGTAATACGAAGAAATATTTTTAGGCCGCCGTTCTGGCGGCAGGGCGTTAGCAGAAATTTTTGAAAATTTATATTGCGTCCGTATATTTATATGGCCAT
This sequence comes from Trichacis sp. ZL-2020, assembly GCA_022816925.1. Classification (NCBI taxonomy): domain Eukaryota; kingdom Metazoa; phylum Arthropoda; class Insecta; order Hymenoptera; family Platygastridae; genus Trichacis; species Trichacis sp. ZL-2020. Next base: position 12,196 of record JABFQI010000068.1, on the reverse strand, counting down.
CAACATTTTTGTCAGATTTCGGCAAGGGGCAGCGGAGGGCAGGGAAAGGCTTACAAGGACCAAAAACGCTGCTTTACCGAAGGCTTCTGATGTCTGTAAAACGTGAACAAACATATTGTAAAAAAACGAACATTGCTCCTCTCAGTTAAAAATGGCCATTCTTTTTTCTCCCGAATATTGTCGAGAAAGTGATTGCGCATTCGTAGACGTCGATTCAATTTCACACAAAACACCAGATTTCGCGGTATCGGTCAATTTTTCATTTCTTTATAGCCAGCTATACTTTTGTCGGCTGAAACCGATGACCTGTTCATTTTACTGCTAAATAATTATGTAAACATAGAAAAACTTTTTTGATTTGCAAAAATTTTCGCGATAAACGCAGTAGTAGAAAAACAAATATATTGAAACATTCATTTTATTTTCCATCAAACGAATTCCATTACTCTGATTTTTTCGAATTCCGACGATCAATTATTTTTCATGAAGTAAGAAATAAAGAATGCTCGACTCAATTTCAATACGAGATCAAGTCGTTTTTCTCCAAGATCCCAAGAATGAGAGATTTAAAAAAAAATAAACGGAAATAAACGTTGGAATTATCAGTACGGGAGAATCTATGACGCAGTGTACCGTCACGAAAAACTGGACACTCCTATTGCTTCCATCTCGTCAGGCTAGAAACAAAATTTTTGTCCTATGTTAAAAATACGGTCGTCAAAAACTATAAGATTTTCTATCATTTAATTATTATATCAATTATTTCTATATATTATATAATACGGAAAATTTCTCGATAATCGATATGTTGGGCCAAGGGGGGGGGGGGATTTTGTTTAAATTAATATTGTGAATGTATTTTTTTTTATAATTAAATTTTTTACACATTTTGGCCCGCCGGCAAGGGGGAAGAGAGGGGCAGATTGTCGCTTTTAACCGCTCCGCCCAGCAGACACATGTAGAAGGCCCATTCTTGTCTGCTGAGGCAGAGAAGGGGAGGAGGGCATTCTCTCGTGGTGGGGGCGGAATTTCGGGGAGGCGTTATGAAAAATATCTCGGAGATGCCTCACTTTTCGGCTCAGTTTGTTGGCGTCGTTTACTCAAACAAGTTCATTGTTCGTGTTTATTAACGCTCACGGAACTATTCATCGATGGCTCTGCAACCGCAAGAAGTGGAAGTGCACAAATTCTCACACCCCGCGTACCTCCCTCAAGTTTTTAGTTTTGCGACCATTGATTCAATGGAATATATTATACCAATCGAATGGTATTTACACGCTCCGCCGAGGCAAATCAACACGCTTATCAACGGGATACATTGCGAGGTGGCACGTCGTAAAAATCGGTGCATAACGAAAGGGAGACGCTTCGACATCAGCAAGTTAAAATTCAAAGTTCGCTTCTTTGAACGTTCGCCGGGAGAAAAGTACGTCTTGAGACCGAATCATGGATCGGAGTTTGGGACGATTCTGCCAGTGAGTAAATCACAGTATAGAACATTGTTTATTTCTCGAACATTTATTACTTGGCTAAACGTTTGGGCATAATCTGGGGAACACTCGAATATTGTCGAGTGTCTAAATTTCCAATCACGTATTTTAAGGCAAAATTTTCAACTATTAACTGATTCTTGGATTATAATGTTCGCTTATATTAAAATATTAATTGACATAAGATTATTTATAATGCTATTGTAGAATGTAATTATTAAATTATTGGGAAAATTATTTGGAAAATTATTGGGTTTAATTTTCCGTATCAATGAAAAATTAAGATATATTTGAATATTATTTTTTTGTTGCTCATTTGTAACCATTATTGGACGTTTGGGAATAGTCTGTAATTCAGTAATTATAAACTATTACAGCGGGCAAGGTGAGAATCAGTTTTTTTTCGCGAATTGCCGCGTGCACTGAATTTTATCAGCATTCAATTGAATGATTTTTTCTTTTAATCCATTAAATTACGATACAAACCAGTGCACGAGGAAAGTTGTCCGATAAGAGAAAGAAAAAAAAACCGGAAAAAAATGATACCTAACTTTTTGGCTGCAATTGTTTGTAATTTATGAATGGCCAACGATTACCAGATGTTTGATAGGGGTGATTGTAAAATTTTTCAAAGTGACAATGAATTCGACGAAAAAGACCCCGTATTCATATTAAATTGCTAATGCTTCAATGAAGAATAATGAATTTTATAAAATCTATCGTATAAAAAAATTAAAGGAATTTTCAAAAAAACCCCAATTTTGATGAAACGAGCAAATAAATTTTTTCGGAAAATTATTTCCCTATTCCATTTTCAAGAAATGCATCGAAAATTTTGCAGAACAAAAATTTAAGTTTTATAAAACATTGACAGTTCATAAAAAAATTCAAGATTCAGAAAAAACAATCAAAAATGTTGATGGAAAAAAGGATTTTCACGTATTAATGAGAGTTGCATTGTTGTTAAACTTTTTTTTATAGTATTTTTTTATCATCTTTCTATAACATTTGTCATCACCATGTTTAAAATGTTCAAATACTGTATAAATATATTTGCAATGCATGTTTATTTATTTTCTTGAGGAATATTAAAAAGACAATATATATGTATAAAATTAACATTATAATTCGAAACTGGCATTATTTCTCCCTAGAAACACAAATTATATCCAGGTCATTGAAACAATTAAAGAAATTGAAATATCGGTAGTCTTGGAAAAATTATTTATAATATTCTGTACACAGTGCCATGATAAGTCGGTTGTGAAATAAAAATTTATTAGGAACATTCCCGAAAAAACGTTGTATTATTATTATATAATTTTTCAGTACATATACTAACACTATATACTAATTTTTCAGTACATATACTAACACAGTACATATACTAACACTAACACTATACATACTGTGTTTATAACTCCATTATTGAAAAAAGCCATGATGCACAAAAAATGGTTTTTACACACAAACTCAGGCGTAAATCGTGTCATGAAACATTATTGTACAGGTATAACGGTTTCATTAATTAATTTCAATTTCAGCAGATCTGTAAATTGCGTTTTTTTTCCTGTCGGGAGTGGTTGATTTTTGTGTTATCGAAAACATTCCGAAATTGAAAATCATTTACCTCGACGAGCAATTTCCGAAGGTGTTGCAATTTTTGCAGTCCTGGAAATAAGTTATCAGGAGTAATTTTTTTTAATTTTTTATTTTTTATGATAAAAAACGAGAAATCATCATTTCACACGGTTGATAACTTTTTTTCTTATCAATAATTCCCTGTCCATTTTGGACCTTGTTTCGTTATTACGAAAATTATCCGTACTTGTTCCAATACTGCCAATATACATTTTTAGCTTCTTTCATTTCCCACTTACCTGTGAATGTAATTTGTTTTTGCCAAAAAAATGTGTCATCATTAATGGAAATTCCACTTTCACTAGTAGATCGTTGGAAATTTTCCCCGGTAATGAAACAACAATTTCTTCTCGAATCTTTTTAAATATATTTAAATGTTTTGAAATTTTATAATTCTGAAAAATTGGAAAAAATTTTTCTTAGGTTCCATGAATTTTTATTTTTCATTCGATTTATTGAATTGAGAAATTATACACCCGGAAATTCAATAATTTGATTCGATAATTTATTCATTTATGCTTATTGATATAGAGCTTCTACAATATCATTTAAAATTACTCAGCAAGAATATGTTTATTATTTAAGATTACTCTATTGAATGAATCACAATGTATTTCATAATAATTTGTCAATATTTCGAGGTTTTGGAAGTTAAAAATATTTTATAAAGAATTGAAAAAATCGTTAACAACTGTTCAACTCGTCATATGTCGATCAATTTATGAAATTTGAGAAACACTTGATGATTTGACAATGAAATACAATTATCCAGTAATTGTTACCAAATTATTGAAATTCATAATGGGAGTTGAATTAAATTTCACTTCCATTCGTGAATGGTTGATAATTTTGTCCAGAAATTTGTGAAATTTTTTCTCAAAAATATTTCTAAATTTTTTTTCGCCTTTTTTTATAGCCAAAACTTGATAAAAATTCGCAAATATTAAGAAAAAAACGTAATAGTTTTTATCAATTGTCGAGCAATAAAAAGAATTCACGAATAATTCAACGAGTCGGTAATCAAATTGAATAATTCATTGATTAATTTTCACCTAAAAAGAATCATTTCAATATGGTTTTGAGAAAAATTAGAATTTTTATATAAAAATCTTTGCGAATTCATTCATATAACAAACGACAGCTGCGTTTGAATATTTTCAACCTATTTTTATGGTTCAAAAAGTCAAAAACTATTATAAATAGGGAAAAAATCAATTGGAATGGAAAGAGTTCGATTGTCGGTAACAATTGATTGGAATAAAGTATCATTGAATCATATAATTATTCAATTCAACGATTCTACGATGAAAACTCATTGATTCAGGAGTAAAATAACGTTCATTGAATTTCTGCTTTTATAAGTCAATTATTGAAAATCTTTCACACAAAAATGATTAAAACATTATACAAAAGATATTTGACATTTTTTAATGTTTTAAAAGTTAGCAATTGTTCAAAGTAAGCAAACGTAAGGAGTAATTGAATAAGTTCCAAATTTTTTCTTCATCTGGAAAATGCCAAAAAATCGACCTGACGATTTAATAATGCGTGTCAGTAAATCAATAATTATCCGATATATGATTGTTTGTTACTGAATAATTCTGTGGTTTCCCGGAATAACAACTTAACTCCATTTTTTTCGAAAATGAGATTTTTGTAGTTCCGACATTCTGTTCTTGTCATCTAACACTTTTGTTGAAGAAAATTGCAAAATATGTAATAATAAAGTAGTTATAATCAATCAGCATAACCACTTAACTCCACTTTTAAACTATTTCCTGGAATAACAACTTAACTCCAACATAAGTCCATCGAGAAATACAGCGATTCTAAAAAATATATGTACAAACTATAGAAATCGTTACATAACACAGAAAGAAATCGCACTCTCCCAAATTTCGCATTCTCAAATGTCACACTCTCTCAAATGTCATCAAATTCTCTCTCAAATGGAAACTTCAACTTTTGAATGACAATTTCACTTTTTCTATACGAAAATATATATTACATGAAAAAAATGTAAATAATGAAATTAAATGAAATAATTACTCTGTTCTGTACTAATTTATGTGAAAAATATTGATTTTTCATGTCGACAAACACATAACCTACCACTGAAATTTGGGAGAGCGCGTCATTTGACATTTGAGAGATTTTGCGTTCCCGAGAATGTAAAATTTGGGAGGGTCGAGTGTATTTGATTTGAACGTTTATTGAATAGTTTTCAAATGCACTCTGCAACATGAAAATCTGTCAAAAAAAACACATAACCTACCATTGAAATTTGGGAGAGCGCGTCATGTGACATTTGAGAGATTTTGCGTTCCCGAGAATGTGAAATTTGGGAAATTCGAGTGTATTCGATACATCGAGAAGGCATTCTTCTTCTTCTTTTCTATTTTTTTTGCTCTACAAGTCCTACAACTTTATGCCAGCAACTAAACTAAGAAGGCATTAATGTGTCTAATCGTACATAATATATGTATTTCACACAGTGAAAAACGCATATAAGTGTTTGTGAACATACCACTTAACTCCACTCGCACTTTTAAAGTTATGATTTTCATCATTTACGATCTATTTTGCATGTCACATTCAATTTATAAGATTATTTGTTTTATATTTCGTGATTTACGAAACTTTTTCACAATAATATACATTTTAAATCGAAAAAATTACCTAATATACAGTTCTACATAAGAACGTCGATATCTCGAAAAGTGATATTTTGGAGTTAAGTTGTTATTCCTGGAAACCACAGAATTGAAATATGTTATTACATAATTGGGAATTCGGTAATTTTCGTGAATTTGGGAAATCAAATGTCCATCCATTGATAAAGTTTATTTGCGCCGTATTATTTGATAGTAAAAAATTGACATGTCGTTTCCATATAATGCAGTTCGGGCATCGTCAAAACATAACCGAAAATTCATGATAACAAATTTGAAACTGCGAAAAATTGATGTTCGCGATTATCCGTAGTTGAAAGAATTGAATTTCTGATTGTTAAATATTTTCGTAATTAGAATTGATAAACATATGAATTACAAATTTGATAAATATAATTCAATACTGCACATTATAGTCATACGTTCAACATGATGCAATTACATTTCAAGATTTTTGCTGGATTACGAAATTTACACGTAAAATTTTCCAGTAAACAGAAAGGGTCGTGGCATAAAAAGCTCTAGGCACGTACCTGCATTACATGTGCCTCGAAAAATCTGAATTTACATGATTTACTTCGAATTTTTTATGTTAGTATTGTCGCATCCAAACGTCCAACATGTACATGTTAATGATTTTGCTTTTATACTGTGATATTTGAAGTTGTTTCATTTACGTTTCGATACAATTTTTTTCTTTCACGAAAAGATATGATTCCGGCATAGTTGGGAAAAATATGACGGCCCTTTTTTGCTAGTTACGTAATTCGCAGCGACGTGTTGTTCACTGCAATTTTTTTTGCAATGGGAAATCTTATTTTCTCAAGAAATACTGTCTCGACGAAAACATATTTTTCTGCATTTTTTTCAATTCAAGAGCTAAAAAACATAATTTTTACAGCTTTCGCAACTAGCGTCTTGTAACGGCGTTGAAAAAAATTGCCTATACGGCAATCGTCATTTAACGAAATGGATTCAAGAGAACAAGATGGTCGCGGCCTACGGAAGCGCATCCAACAATAACGAGGCCCGTTCTCAGATGGAACTTTGTGGCCTTTGTCCAGATGATAACGAGGAGTTTGCCGAACCTCCCAATGAAAATTTGATCGAGGACGGACGACGACGAATATTGGAATTAAACGATATACACGAGGAATAATGTGCTATTTAAAAAAAGATAAAAATTATTTATTACCCGAGTATTTTCTGTTTATAATTTTTTAAATAAAATCAATCCAATCGTATTACACAGCAGACTTTTTTTAAAATAAAAATAGTTTTCAGGCGTTTATTCGAGCAGCACTCGTAGGAAGACTATATATATTTCATGACATGCTGTAGAATCTAGCCGTGTGAGTATAGTCGCAGACGTCATTACCGAAACAACTATGTAGTGCGCGGGTTGATTTCGAAAATTGTTGATTTTTAATATGTTAATTTTCGAAAGTCATACCAAAAATATTTAGTTCCACTGGAAAATCGAGAGAGAAGAATTGTTTAACGAAATAAAAAATATACATATATATATGTATATTCGAGGTAGCGCAACATATAGTTCAACAATCATTTACAATTTTACCATCAATTTATATAGAGAAAAACGATATTTAACATATAGATAAATTTTATCAACGAAAGGGACAAGTATGAAAAATCGAAAAAAAAGTTCTCGAATTAATTGATTGGAGGTAAAAAAACTAAAATATTTTTTTTTGTTAAAAATAAGATAATAGTAAATGAATATTAAGATACTCGCCTGAAACGATAATGGAAAGGTTTTGATATACTTTTTTTTACAAACTAATTAATGTTACATACATTGTCATTGTCTTTCAGAGAAAAGTATTTTATTTCATATTGTAAACAATCCGGATCGAATCTCAATTTCAAGACGTCGATCGAGTTTATTATCATTTGTATACCCTCGTTAAACAAACCCGACCATGCCCGACCAAAACAGCTGGTCGGGAAATACTGAGAAAATTTGGCGTAAAAAAATTTTTCCGACTGTTTCCGACCAATGAAAACAAATTGTAAAAGGGTGGAATTGAACCCAGGACTACTGGTGAGAGTCAACGAATCCAACCGCTCAGCTGTATCAGAATTATGCTCCGAGTCACTAAATTTATGTAAATTAAAATTTCCTCATCTGTTTGATATATAAAACTTGAAAAAATTTTGATTTGGGCCGAAATTCTCCGACTTTCGCATATACTATTGCACAGTTCTTGTTTTTCTCCGCGATGTACGCTTCTTATGTGTAAAAACTTTTTTTACAGTTCTTCATTATGTGAAATGTAAGTTCTTCTAAAATGAAAATTTTATTATTGACTATATAAAATGTATAAAATTTCCAAGTACCTTAAATAGCGAAAGGCAAATATAACGCATTATTTTTTAATAAATTTTTCAAACATCCCGATCGGTTAAAAACTCACACGTATTGCGGTATTGAAAAATTCAAGTTTCAAATACAACGATCTATTCTCAATTTTTTTCTGTTATATAATAATGACAGTTTAACGTATATGTCAATATTTCCGTTTCGTCTGGTCGTGATTTCCGATTGCCGTATAAAAAGAATTAATATATTTTTTCAAATTGCTGCATTTTTTTATGACTGTAACGAGGTTTGCAAAAGTTTCCGTGAATTCTTTTGAAGAATTCACGGAAAGCGGGTTCTTTCTTTCGAAGACCATTTTTCAGACATATTTATTATAAGGTCGGAATTTGATTCTTGATACCAGAAAATATGTACGCCAATTTTTTCTTAGAAAAAAACTTCTGGCCATAAGTCAGGTTCGAACCCGCGACCCCGGTAACGCATTGAATGCTAATAGAGACGTATTTATAACCGCTCCCCTACCAGGGCCATACTGACGGAAGCGTTTCAAGATTCGAATCTATACTTGCATGTTTACTAATTTACGAATTGATGTACGGGCTGATATATTTTTTGCGTCTGGATGCTATTATAAATTCCAATATATAACACATAGTTCTTAGTATAATCCGCGATGTACACTTTCTAAGTGTTTCAAAATTTTTTCCAGTTCTTACTTATGTGAAATGTGAGTACTTTTAAAATAATAATGTTTTTTCCATTGGCTATGCAAAATATATAAAATTTGCCAACGAGTTTGAAAATGCCCCCGAGCGAAGCCAGGCGGCAACTTCATTAAATTTTGAATTCTTGAACAACATCTAAATTATTCAAGATTTTCTAGAAGCACCGGAAAGTGAATAAATTATTGACGGTAAAGTAGCGATCTGACTTTATCAAGTGAGTTTCTTCGACATTTCAGCACGAATTCGCGAGAAAGCCGAATAATTTGGCTTTATCCTTCAATCACGTGCCGCTGGCACTGTCAGAGCAGACGAGTGTACTGGTACTTTGTCATCACAACGCGATAATTTGTTCCAAGTGCTTTATTCGTTATCCTTTTTCTCGAACCGATCGCTTATACACGACATTGTACACCCACACACAAACATATACATTTGCAATATTGGCTAAACTGTAATGAAATGGACGCAAAATTTTTCAAAAATTTCACAAAAGTCGAATTTAATTTTCAAATTGTACAAAAACCCTGTCAAATGCTAGTGAACGCAATAGCGTTCATCTTGCGTTCATGCTAGCGTTCATCGCTTTATTAATCAATTTTTCCCCGAATAATCAATTTTCACTGTGTAAAACCTGAAGAAATACAACTTCTGGGTCTACCAGAACGATATTGATAGAGAAACCACACGGAATAAATTAATCCATTTTTGAATATTGAATAAAAATCTAGTAAGTTCAATGCTCTCGCGTCCACCAAGATGTATATCTTCCTGGGAATCCATCATCCGCCGAACATCCGCGTAACTCGGCGGATGTTCATCGGATGATGATCGGAAACTTAATTTCTGCTTAAAAAACGTCTGAATCGCTATTACGAAAGTACGGCATTACAAATGTACCTATTCTCAATAAAATTTAAGACTCAAAATCGATTTTGCAGTTTAAAAAACATTTTTTTGCATAATTTTTTCTCAACGACGGTGGCGGCGCGTTGGCTGTTTACTGGAGTTCACTGATAAAAAAGTATCGTTACCGAAAGAATTTTTCTATTCTTTTACCCTACGCCGGTAAAGTAGATTCCTTGGATCATTTCGTAAAATGACATACACAATATAACTTGAAAAATATATTCATAATAATATACAAGCCATCATTTCAACATTATTTTGTGATATTAAGCAATATTTAATTAACGGTGATGATTTGACGTTTCGTTTTTACATTTTTCGCACTCCATGAACTTTCACATGCATTACTAACACAGTCAAACATGTATTTGATAATTCCGATATTTACGTATTTTTGAGCGCTGTTTTAGGTTTTTTCTATAGTATTAGATAGATATCAATGTCAATGTGTCCAAAAAGTCATTTTTAAAATGCATAAACTCATTTTTAAAAAAAAAATGAAACATCCGATCATCTTCCATGGAACATCCGAGAATGTTCTCGGATGACGGATTCCCAGGGTTTACATGCATAAAAAAGTTTCTAATGTCTGAGAAGGTGCAAAAAAAGTAACAGAACTACGGTACGTAGCTTTTTTCTATATGATACTTGTTGCATGGCAAAGAGGAAAGGTTTTTAATCGTGAAATATGAAAGTTCCATTTTCATCGCGCAATTCTGTAAGAATTACATTATGTCACGATTGAGTACCCTTGTCGGATGTCATATCTGAGAATCTGCCACATCGATACCGACCCTTGGTAATTTGACTTTTTTAACAGTACACTAGATGGCGCGTCATTCCACTTCGTATGTACAATGTATTGACTAAGTTTCATAATAATAAATGAATAAATTGTTACATATATTGAGTGTTGCATTTTTATTTACAATACACGTAATTTTTTTCATTCGCAGAGTTAGTTTATATTCATTTTCATTCATTTGTTTTTGTTAATTGAATTTCGGGAAATAAACCATCTTTTCTTTTTCCGAATTTGATTAATGTCATTGTCTGTAATTAATTTTTCATATTATTTGTATGGTGTTTTGAACTTTTCCACATTATACCTAGAGCAAGAGAAGAAAGCCACGTAGATATATTTTATACTGAGAATTATATGAAACTCATGAAATAATTTCAAAAAGTGAAAAAATCCGAGACTAGAGTTGACATAGTAATTACTTACATCACCAACACATTAAGCTTCAATGATGTCAATAAGTTTATATAAATATTGTGTCACCAGCTAAAAATTGTCATTGTCATTGTGTAATTTATTTGTGATCCATTGTCGGTAAAATAATTATCTGCTTTGTGATTTATCGGCTGAGAGCAGTGATTCTCTGTATCAATCGAACCTATTTCATCATTTTTTGCTTGCACTCTATTTACTGTTGAAAACTATTAAACAGTTATTCGCTTGCATACAGATTTGAGAGCGATCTGTTTTTTTTCTGCTGGTCTAATTTCTATCGACAGAGGAAAAATTGTAAAGATTGAAAATACGGAATCTGACAGAGGGAATCGAAAATTTTAATCGCCGTGATTTTGTCAAAAAACATTTTCCTAAAGAATCTTAAACGTTGGAAATTGTTTTTTTTTTCAATTCCAAAAATACATCTCATAATATTTCCTCAAAATACTCTAAGTATATTTTTTTCACTACTGGCCTTATGGAATACGGTTCGGACATGGGAATATCCTAGGATTATTGTCGAGTATATCCTAGGGATATTCCAAAAGTATTCTGCGTTCTAACGGATGCTTTCGAGAGACTCTAGCCTGTTATACGATGGTTTTGAGCAATAAACGCAACGTGAACGCGAGCATGAACGCTGTTGCGTTCACGTTGCGTTCATCAGGATTCGACGGGAAACTACAATGACAATCCAATTGCATTTTAAAGAGATTCGGGATCTCGATTCGTCGGGAATGAAAGTAATTTATGGCAAATTTAGATTAAAGGAGGTAAAGAAATCATGTGTCAATCGCGCATGCGCACACATCACGCTCTTATGACATAATGCCATCCCATATTATTCTCCAGTCTTTCTTTCTAAAGTATTTTGCAAAATCTATATTTTTTGGAACTTATAGTTTTTTCTGGAACTGTCTTGAAAGATTCTTACACTTGCGGGAATTTTTCGCTATTTCGAAAAACCAATAAGAACTTGTATAAACATCCTATGAATTTATAAAATTTCAAAGTATATTTTAGGGGCTCGAAAAGCTGTCTAAGGCATTTCAAAATTTAATCGAATTTTGTAAAACAGTGCAAATGTTTCGGAATTTTATTTGAATTTTTGAGAAATTTCTCAAACAGTTCAGAATTCTATAAAAATTTTCAACATCATTTTGGAATTTTCTACAAGTTGC
>JABFQI010000067.1:0-16746 GCA_022816925.1 Trichacis sp. ZL-2020 | reverse complement strand
TAAACATAAAGGTCGATCGCGGTTTCACTAATGATTAGTAATTTTACTGTGCTCAGCATAGGCCGAAATATTAACTATTCTGAGCACAGTGATTTCACTAGTCAGTTTGCGAATTTACTAGAAGCTAGTAGATTCACTTCGCTGAGTGAAGTAAATTTACTAAAAATTGGGAAAATTGAACGTTTTATTTAGAGATTTTACTACACTCAGCACAGCGAATGCATCCGTGAAATTTACTATCGCGATAGTATATTTTTTTTCCTCTTTTTACAGTGTAGGTGGCGCGGAAAACCGGGCCCGAACGCGGGAACCGAAGATTTTCGGCGGGAAGGCGCGCGGTTGGCTGATCCGAATACGCGCGCTCTTCCCGCGTCGCGCGGGGTCTTACTCGAAGCGTGATTGGGCCTACGGTTCGCGCGCTTTGCGACTGGCACGCGGGCCGTAGCAAGAGGGGGTGCCGTTGGGCCCGCGCGCTCACCGAAGGCCCTAGTCGAAGGGCCCCGGCCCTTACTTATCGTATTTCGCTGTTTAAGTTTAGGGAATAGATTATTTTTAAGTTCTAGTAAAATATGACACGCGTGTCGTGACCGGGAAAAGGAAACCATATGTCTTACGGACAACACAATTATACAAATGACTTTCAAAAATTATTTTGGCATTTACTGCCAAAGTTTTGAAACATATTTCCTTCATTACTAAAATGAACGAAGGAAAGAATAATTACAGATGTACTTATTGAAGCTAACGCAAAATCGCCTGATTCATCTTTTAAGAGATTATGCAACGAAAGTTTTAGAATAGTATTTTAATTTAGTACCTAATCTGTTATGTGTTGTTCATTGTTTAGAAACGATACGAAATACACGCTACGTTCATTGTGTTTTTAGATAGTTTGATTCACTGTAACGAAATGTGTGGATGTAGTTTGGCTTTTAAATATTTAATATTATTATTTTATTGTATGGAGTGTTAATTAATGAATGTAAGTTTTCGTCAAAAGATTACTTCAAGTACAAAAGCTGATTCTCTGTAAGAATAAAGTATAACGTTTTTTTATTTTTTCAATTTTTTCTTTTGCATTTTTAAATATTCGGTCTTATATTTCATCCACACCACGTTTTATTTTTAAAATTTTTTACAATTTTTAAGTTTGTTATTATAATTTATTGTGTACAGAATGCGCCTTCAACATTGATGCAGAAAAATATGTTTTTTTTTTCAACTGTAAATGAACAAAAAATTGTATAAGTTGTATATAAATGTCATATTCATTGATTATAAAATTTATTGATTATATTATTTGTACTTTGAGTAACTTCTTGACAAGACACAATGGAAACAAATTTTATTTTCTCGAAATTGGAATAATTTCATTACTGCATGCTTCGTTTTTTGAAATTTTGTTGAATCAATGTATGAATTATCGTGGCTTTCTTGAGCTTGACAATAAAAGCATAAAAGTTTTACAGTGTATACATAGTAAAATCATGCAAAATATCTTCAAATACAAAACAAGATGATCTTTTTTTCTCAAACTGTGCCTTATTAAAATATGTATTTTTAAGCAAAGACAAATATTTATAAAATTCATTTTCAATTCTCTACCAAATAAAATAAGAAATTTTCCAGTTGAAATGAAAGTAACAATGAATTATAATTTTAAACTGTGTTCATGTATGTATTTTTTATCAATTGAAAAAATAAAATTATTCTATCTTGATAACTCAAGTGGTGCGAGGATTTACATCTAGTCCAGGATCAAGAAATTTGCAGAATAAAGTGCGTACACTAATGAATGTGATACGCAGCTTATTTTCTAACGACCACAATATTCGACGAGTATAAAATTTTTGTGTAAAACAACCGAAATTATCAATCCTTCAATCACAAAATATTTTAAAGATTTGTGATGGGCTCCAGTGCAACTTCATGAGCGAGATTTAGGTTGTAGCTTTGTTGGGGATGATCTTGCATCTTAAGAGCATTATGTAGTTGCTCGATCGGTAAGGTAGAAATTTACACCGTTTTTCATTGTTTATAATATTGAGAGGCTTAATTTTGTAAAAATTTATCAGAGCCCCTTTCTGTGGACTTGATTGCATCTGAGCGAAGTGAACGAAATTAAATTTCTTTATGAGTAAGTTCTAATTTAATTTTACAATGGGCCCATTATAAAACGGAATCAGAACTTAATCATAGAGTTTTTCATGAAATTAAATTTTTTCACTTTGGTCAGATATTCATTACCCAGAATGGGGCTCTGGTCGATTTGTAAAAAAATTGAGCTTCTTAAAATTATTAAAAATGAAAAACGCTGCAAACTTTCACCTTAGCCGGTGGCAACCAGCTAAAAAATAAATTACAACAAACATTCGAAATTTCAATTCATCGAATTTTTCATATTTTTTAGATTCAAACATGTACAACCCATATGGGAATAGAAAGGAATGGAAGTCGTGGAGAGGGAGATGAAAAAATTTTTCAATTTGTATTTTAATTTTTTTGATGAGCTATTTATTGAATGTTGCATATGTGTTTGTTCTTTTCGAGTTTTTTTTAAATGAATAATTTTGCAGCTGTATTTCCTAATGTTGGCTACGATATGGGCCCAAAGCTTGGACAATAAGTGAAGAATAAACTGACACCATGACTCCACCTATGGTTTTTAATTAAAAATACAACTTATTTACTCCGAGAGAACGTGAACTATACCAAATAATGAACATGGAACGGAGTTACAACACATATGGTAAATTTTTGTGTAAAATCTTTTAAAATATTTCAAACCGTTCGTGAATCGTTTCAATAGCATGTACAGATAGTTACATATATTATTCAAGAACACTGAGAAATAAAGAAAAATCACGGAAAAAAGTAAAAAATCGTGTTTTTGTACCCATGAAAAAATTTTAACTTATTCGTTACTAGTTTGTAAAATTTTATTGTATGAGAGGTATACATGGACTAAAAATTTAGGAACTCAAACAATTTTGCACTTGAGCTTTTGCAAAAAATTTTAAACCAAAAACCTTCAAGTTTCCCATGTTATTGAATTAGTAAAAAAAATGGCTCGTGCGGGACCTTCAAATGTTGAGATATGTTTTTGATAAAAATTTCATTTTTAATAAAAAAACGACTTTAAAATTCAGAGATAATAAAATACCGAAAAAAAAACAATGACATATTTAATTTAGCAAGATTTTATTTTATTACGTGATTTTGTTATCGGGGGTCCAAACTAATAATAGAAATTTTTTATTTGACTATATTTATTTTTTTGTTTCTGCGAGAGCAAATTTTGAAAACAGTGTTCCATCTTATTCCAACGTACCTTATGGTGTAGTACAAAAATCATTAAAAAATACAAATGAGTCATTTATTTGAATTGCAAAACATTTGCAAAGTTTTCGGTTGCACTTATCTGATCATAATTGTTCTTATATATATAAAATTCATGAAATTCATGCAATAGAATTACGAAATTCACAATAAGTTAATTATATTAACAGACGATTTTATTAATTTATCATTAGATATTAATTTTTGTCGACATAAAATTTCAAAAAACTGGTTTTATTAGTGAAGTTGCAGGTTTTGGAATTATTTACAGTGGTCATAACACGTTTGTATTATTCGTGAGAGAAGAACTGGTGCAAACCGGGTTTTGTACCCGTAAATATATTTTTAATTACGTCATTGTTTAAGATCATGAGTAACACAACAAAATGATTGCGTTGATAAAGTATACATCTTTTTCTGTGGTTTGATTATTCAAATATTAAGCCATAATAACATATTTTTCATCGTATTTGTTCTTCCATATTTTCATTTGTCAACGCGTGCAATGGACCATCGTGTACATGATGCTCTATATTTTAGGATTTTTTCTCATAACAAGCGAACGCATTTTTTCTTTTGAGATCGAATCGAATTGTACAAAAAGCGATTAAAAAAAATTTAAATTACGAATTCATCTGAATATAGCTTTCGTTTATGATTAACTGTTTTTTTATTCATTTTGGAGTCACCATTCAGAAATGCGTTTACATTGAAAGAAATTATCATAATGATATGATAGTAAAATAATATTGATTCAAGTACTAATATTTTATACAATGATATGATTTTTCAAGGACTCAAAGGAGTGAGTTACTTGAAAAACTTAGAATTTAAAGTATATTTTAAGTATCGAAAAAAAAACGAACACGCTGCATGAATTTTTCCACGTACCAGGAATTTTATGGAATTCTTTTCAATTAAAACCCTGTAGTCGTTGATATAAAATGACAAAATTTTCATACTAATGTCAAAAATTTCTCAGTTTTTTGTTATCGCTCAAAAAATTCGATAAGAAAATGAAGGAAATCCAGTCTTTAGGAAAATCAGGAAATTTTCCAAGCCATATTGAACTTTTGACCAGAAAAACAAAATCGAGACTATTTTTAAATTTAGTTTTTTAACCCTGTTTGTCTTGATGAATTATAATAAATATTACAATTTCAATATAATTTAGATCAGAAAATTTCCCTTCATTGTAGTTGTTTCCTCATTGTATATTCCGTACGTAGTGATTTATTTTATGGTTTGCCAAAAAATATAAATGGTCAATTGAGAAAAAACGATTATCTAAAAATATTATCCAGGCTTCGTAGAAAATGTTTTAAAGTGAAGTTACATAATATATATAAATGCGATGTAAAACCGGCAGCAGATGGATAAAATCACACTTTCACTCTATATTCAAGAAAAGTGCTATACAGTATATTCTATTCTTCTTATAGTGCTACAGCGTACAATTTGGTACATATGCACTGCAGTAAAATTGAATGATCGTTAATTGCAATATTAAAAATGTGACCAAAATATTCCGAGTTTAACAATAAAAATGGTGGCAAAGAATCTTGCGAGTACAAACGTCACTGTTCAAAAACCCGTGCCATTTTTTACTCGCAAGATTCTTTTCTGCCGTTTTTACTGGGAAACATTTTAATCCCATTTTCATTTTCGTTGAATTTCATGCTGTTTGAATGATTTTGAATCGGCAAATGTATCTCAAAATTTTTTACGAAATGATTTCTTTTAGCGATTTTAATTTCAACCACCTAATTTTGTTCTTTTGAATGACTGTTTTCCTTTTTATATTGCCCGATAATCTTGATGAAGACCGGTTTTTACTTTAATTGCGAATTCTGTGCATTTTAATATATTATATATTTTTATAAATTTCCTTCATCCATCTTGATTTTTTATTGAAATTTTAAAATTTGAATGAAAAATGAATATGAAATTCCGAAAACTGCAACCGGAAGAAAATCTGCTCCTTCGTAATCGGTTGCCGAAGAAGAATCATCGGAGGAAGATGGCCAAGAGTTATATATGCAAATGGCGATCAAGAGTCTAATGACATTGAAGAAGAGAATAACGAAGCTAAAAAAAGGCAACTCCAGAAAACTGTGAGTTGCACATAAACTCCGCAAAGTGAAGAACAGTTATTATGGCAACGAAAAATTTCCCTCGTTCAATAGTATAAAATTAACATTGATTTTGTAAGGTGCAATTCACGCAACTGAAATGTACTTCACTGAATTTTTTGAATTGAACAATAAAAAAGAACAAAATGTTTATATTTTTTTCATTGCACCTTTTTTGTACAGGTATTAAATTATTTTTTATTAGTGGTTTCACGAAGTAAAAACTTTTGAAAACTGTAATAAGTAATGACTTTATTTTTGGACTTCCCAAATAAACTTTGGAACTAGTAGAAAAATTTTTTATTTATAAATGTGGAGATATATGAGTTTTAAAAAGCTGAAAACAGTTTTCATAACGGGAATTCGGCTGATTTTTACGAATTAACGTTATTAATTAGAATCTAAAATTTTCAGTACATTGTGATAACAGAAATTACGTTTCAAAAAGTTATTTTGGAAATATATTGAAAACGCATCTTGTTTAACGAGATTCAAACGTAAAATATTATCTTTAATAAATTTAACAGTAATAAAATGTCCCCATTCTTTTATAGGCAATTTCAAAAGTTGAACTTCATCGTTGACCTTGTTTCAGTTTTTATAACAAAGAAAATTTTTGTAGAGTTTTTGACGCAATTAAATTTTTTTAAGCTCCGAATTCGTTGTTTTTCGTTTAAATTTATTTTTTCAGTATGTAAGATTCTTAAGCTGAGATAAAAATGATCTATTTTAAATAACATTTTCGAATTTCTCATTCGAATTCTTTGCTTGAAGATCAATTATTTCCGTACTTTACAGTCTATACTTTTCGATAATGTACGAAGTAAAAATATTGCCCATTTTGTAAATTGTAAATGGTGGTTTAAAAAATACGATTTTAATGAATGAACTGTTGAAAGTGATGAATACATTAATTTTC
The DNA here is from genome assembly GCA_022816925.1 of Trichacis sp. ZL-2020. Lineage (NCBI taxonomy): Eukaryota > Metazoa > Arthropoda > Insecta > Hymenoptera > Platygastridae > Trichacis > Trichacis sp. ZL-2020. Next base: position 10,356 of record JABFQI010000067.1, on the reverse strand, counting down.
ATTCATACTATCACGAGTTTGGTCAGAAAATTCCAATCAAAAAATTTTAGAACTAAACTATGTCTTTTTTAATAAAAAAGAAACATTTTCTCTAAACAAAGGGCTTTTTGTTCGATATATAATTACGGGATATAATATTAGGGATAAAACTACTGAAAAGTATTTAAAGAAAAAATAAAAAAACGTCAGTAATTTTTGGAAAATTCTGAAAAAAACGTGATTATGAACAAGTTTAATGATTAATGTGTCGGTATAAATTTTCATTCAAATTCAGCGCTAATTTAACTATTTTCTTTGTAATTCGCTTTTCTTGTTTGCTTTCAGTGAATCTATGAATTTATTAATTTTGTTGGACACTTCATAACATATTACTATATTAATGATAATGCAATAGTGCTAATTAGTTTTATATCTCTATGAAACACTACACAATATGAAAAAACTATTTTATATTTTTAAAAACCACGATGAAAAGTATAAATTTTTAAATACCAAAAACACGTAAATTGTTTTAGAAAAGTTTTAGAAAAAACTCTAAGAATTAAAAATTACTTTCAAAAACTTTCGTTTACAGCAGTAAATAACTGATGAATAACGTGCCGAAAGTTAATGCCACTTTATTTAACAACCAACCTGAAAGAAAAAAATACAAAAAATGAAAAAAAAATTTTACATATTAAAATTCAAAACAATAATTTATATTTCTTCATTGATTAATTTTTCTCATAATTAATAATTGAAGATATTACTTTTTGACGTAAAAAAGCAAAAACATTATTTTTATTTTTATAATTACCGAAATCGTTATCGTTATCAACTGTACGCCCTATGAACAATATTGGATTAATAAATATCGCATTTACAGAACATTAAAAAAATTTACGATCAAGTTTTAGTCACAAAATTTATTTCCGATGATTTTTCAAATATTTAATGCACATATATTATTATATAAATGGATAAAATTAGGAGATTTTTATATGTTTTCGCCTTAGTAATTATGAATTTTATGAAAAACGCATGTTTTTAAAATAAAATTCCGCAATTTTTAATGAAAACCATTACAATTTTCATAAAATTTCCGAGTTTTATAAAGTCAATTTTATAAAAAATAAAAAAATTTACAGTTTCATTAAACATTGAAATGTTATAAAAAATTTTGGAAATTTCCAAAAAGTTCTAGAATTTCGAAAACAAAAGTTCAATATCGACAGATATTTTGTTTTTTATATATTGAGTCAAGTTGGGGGATTTGTTGAATTTTTTTTTTATCACAATTTTTATCAGCTCGTTTTATAAAAATTGAAAATTATATTAAATTTGTATACAACTTGGCTTAAAAATTTTTTTATTAAAAATTTTTTTAGTTTTTTATGAAATCTATAATCACTAAAGCGAGTGCGAAAATATTTTTACTCGATTCCAAAAATTGAACAGTTCAGTGAATGTTGCAAAAAAAATTTCCATTCATTGTCGGTCAGCGAAATAACGCTCTTGGAAGTTCCACCTTTTGCGATTCTAGTGTAGTATAAATCTTGATAGACTGTGTTTTTGTATGAAATTTGATGCCAAAAATTTGGAGAAGTTATCACAGAAAGTAATAAAAAGTTATTGATAAAAATCATATTCTCTTATATGCATATTTCTCAAGTATTATAAAATATAATCATATATAAATATGCATAATATTCATACTCTATGGATATTTATATTTTATTATATTTTCTTATATTTCGTTATATTTTAATTATATTTATATTCTGTTTCAATATATTAAGCAATTTTTTCTGTCAGTTATTTCGTATGAAATAAATTTTAGGGAAATTGCAGAAAAGAATGTCTTGAACCACCCAAAATTTCTCAGAAAATAATAATTGTACTAATTTTTGTATAAAAGAGAAGTGTAACTCGGTATTCTGTTAAATTCCATAAATTTAATCTCAAAAATATTTAAACAGTTAATGATATTTTGAGTGGGTTCAAATGTACAGGAAAAAATTAAAGTTCGTTCTACATTGAAGTCTTTGATGATAAAAAAAAGTTAAATAAAGAAATATCGGGCTCGAAGAATAAAAGGTAAATTGAAAAATCATTAAGGTTCAATTTAAAGATGATAACAATCTGGAACTCAAAAATAAAAAAGATGTGAAAGCAGATTATTATGTTAAAGGTTGAATTTATTGATAGATATTTTTGCATTAATGTTTCAACTTTATACATTTTTTTCAAGAATTCAAGATTCTGTCGAATGAAACAGGAAGAATATTAATAAATCTAAAACTCGGAGACATTTCTACCAAAAAATGAACAAATAAAAAATCTTGTTTGAATGTATAAAAAAATTTGATGTAAAATCTACGAAAAATGGTAAAAAGGTTCATCTAGCTTCGATAAAATATAATTTCGTTATTTTTCGATCAATTATTCATGTTTCAAAGCGTTGAAAAATTATGTTTGTCACAAGTACCCAATAAACGTCATCATACATTTTGTGACTCATATTGAAGCAAACAATACCGATGCTCAATTAGATTGTTTTTTGTTATCATGCCCTCGATAAAAATAATTTTACTGCCTTCCCCTTAAGAAATTTCTATGTCACGAAAAAATACGTGGGAATAAACGTTGTGGAAAAACCGAGAACATCGGTTATCGGTCGCTACTGCACCCCCTCTACCGAGTCCACAATTGGGTATATAAAGCCCAACTTTGTGGCGTTGCTTCAGTCATTTTGTGTGTCTTATTCCTGAATAAGAGATCCAGTTTCAAATTGTAATACAATTTTGTTTTTCGTTTTGTGTCTCCACTGCAGTGCTTCAACTTGAGTTATCATGGCCTTTCGTTTCCCTGTTCTGTGGTCTGCAAGAAACCCGGGCAACGTAAGAACTTTTGATTACAATTATCAGTATTTTTATTCTAAATATTCAATATTGTTTATTATCAGTGACGAGGAAATTTGAATCGAAAGTAACCCGCTACATACGAAAATATCATTTTATTATAAAATTATTTTTATTAGTCATTTGTCCGTCCTGAAGATGTCTGGAAGACTTTCGTCCTCTCCGGGTTACTGTACATTATCGACTAATAACATGAATTTAATAATGAAATGATATTTTCATATGTAGCGGGTGGGTTACTTTTGATTCAAATACCCTCGTCACTAATACCCTAGTGTACACAGTGACATGGAATGTTTATTTCGAATATTTCACAAATAAATAAGATATTGAATCTCTTCTCTGCGAATATCGACGGGGAAAACCAAGTATTTATAATTTGTGATTCATTTCACAACGTGAAATCGATATTTTGAAAAAAATTCAAGAATAAAGTGTTGTACGCTAGCTTGTACGTTAGCTGTACGCTATAGCGTACGCTATAGCGTGCTGTCCAGGAAATAGTTTGTGCCATAAGTTTATTGTGAATTTATTGTTCTTGTTTCATTTTATTAACAATTTTTATATATTAGTCAATTTTTAATTGTTGTTGCTTGTTTTATTCGTGATTCATAATACGACATTGCTCGTTAATTCATTATCATTTAAAAAAATTTTATTTCGATTAGAATGTCATTTTTAATATAGGTATAATGAAGATGAGCAATTTTCATTTATAAAATAATCGGGCTCGTTATAGTATCATTATAGCTTGTTTATTTTTTATAGGTCTTCAATTTCTATTTTATTAAATGTATTTTATAATGATTTTTATTCGTTGATTTTCGACTGTTGTTGCTATTTTCATATTTGTTATTTAAAATATAATTCTACTCGTTGAATCATTATAATTTTTCAAAATTTTATTTCGTTCCGAACATTCATTTCGATTTCGATATATTGAAGACAAGCAACGATTGATGTAATTTTAAATGTATGTTTGTAGCTAATTTTTTTTAAATTATAAAATAATCGTGCTCGTAACATTCTTATTTTAATTTGTTATTTTTTGTAATTGTTCAATTCATTTGATATTTTTCTATAATGTTTTTTTTATTAGTCAATTGTTAATCGTTCGTCTTTTTATTTGTTGGTCTAAATATTAAATAATTGAGTAATTAAATAAGTTGCCGAGCGAGATCCTATTGAGATCAACAAATAAAAAGAGCAACGATTAACAATTGACTAACAGAACAAATGGAAAAAAAGGTAAACAAGGTTTTTCGATTTCCCAGTCAAATTATCGAAAGTGAAAAACCTTGTTTACCATTATAATATCGACCCAGTGACATGAAAAACATCTATAAATGGAAAAAAATATATAGTACATTAAACCTTTATGAGAAATAACAAATCATAATAATAATATAACGAGCACAATTATTTTGTAACCGAAAAAAAGAACTATGAACTAACATTAAAAATTACTTTACATCAATTGAAATTAACATACGAAATGTGAGAAAGAGATGAAAGAGTAGAATAAAATGAAATGAAAATTCAAACTACCATGAAAAATAAACGCATTATAATAGTATATAATATATCAAGCACGATTATTTTATGAATAAAATTTGTTTATGTTCAATATATCTCAATTCAAATAAAAATTCGGAACAAAATAAAATCTAAAAAATGATCATTAGTTAACAAACAAGTTCATATTATAAATAACAAAAAAAATGACAATAATAATCCATTAAGAAAAAGAACTTTATAATAAAATAATATTTTCATATGATACGGTTATACCGATATGAATCGGTTTTTAATATTAACAATTAATCTTTTTCTTCGTACTGTGTAATGTGCTATAAGTGGAGAAGGAATTTGCGTCGAGTAAAAAGTAACCCACTTTATTGTGTACTATATAGTGGGTTACTTTTTACTCGATGCAAATTCTCGTGCCACTAATAATAATTAACACATTACACAAAGTAAAACATAAAAAAAGGTGGGTTTTTAATATCAAAAATCGATTCTATATGGTCCCAATATGTAATTCCTCAGACATTTTTTTCGTTTATATCGTACAAGCAAGCAATTTCTTTTTAAAAATTGCAGTTTAAAAATGAGCTCATCCCCTCCATTTATTGGTCGATTTTAATGTTTGAAAAACGAAACAGGGAGTTTTTGAAGTAGAGAAATGGAATGGGTTTATGCCGGACTGAAATACAGGTAAGTATTGTCCATGCAGCGGTGAAGATAGAAAATTAGAAAATTAGAAAATTAAAAATACAAGGAGTTGTGAATTATAAAAATTTATTCACGTTCCGCAAACGTTTTATTTTGTGAAATTATTATTTTTCGATGACAAAAAACGTAAACTTGGGTTTGTCAAGCCGGAAAATCTGTTTTTTAAAACATAAATTGCCGCAACTTCGAAAAACAGGGAGCTTAACAGACATGTAAAACCTAGAAAACTCCGGAAAGACCTGGAGTTTTTAATGCCTGGAAAGTACAAATTATAAAACGTAAGAATTAGAAAATTCAATTCATTTTATTTTTCGTATTAATATTCTTGAGAAATTGATTTTCTTTTTCTATTGTCGATAAGCTTTATCAAGATATTTATGACTTCAATTTCGTACTTAGTGTATTTTAACATACATTTTTTCAATTGATTTTTTCCATCTTTGTTTATCATTAAAATTTTTAAATGCTACTTCTTTATTATTTCGGTTTTTCCGGTTTTAAATAATTTATAATCGGAAAAACCAAAATAATAAAGAAGTAGCATTTAAAAATTTAAATAATAACCAAAGATAGAAAAAATAAATTGAAAAAATGTATGTTAAAATACACTAAGTTCGAAATTAAAGTAGCAATTATCTTGATAAAGATTATCGAAAATAGAAAAAGGGAATTACTTTCCCGAAAATATTAATAGGAAATATAAAATGAATTGAATTTTCTAATTCTTAGTTTTTATAATTTGTATTTTCCAGGCATTAAAAATTCCAGGTCTTTCCGGCGTTTTCAAGGTTTTCCATGTCTGTTAAGCACCCTGTTTTTCGAAGTTGCGGCAATTTATGTTTTGAAAAACAGATTTTCCGGCTTGATAAACCCAAGTTTTCGATTTTTGTCATCGAAAAATAATGATTTCACAAAATAAAACGTATGCGGAACATAAATAAATTTTTATAATTCACAACTCTTTGTATTTTTAATTTCCGAATTTTCCACCTTTATCGCTGCATAGACAATACTTATCCGTATTCCATCCTGGCATAAAACCATTGCATTTCTCTACTCCAAAAACCCCATGTTTCGTCTTTTAAACTTTAATATCGGCCAATTAATAGTGGGGATGAGCTCATTTTTAAACTGAAATTTTCAAAAAGAAATTGCTTGCTTATACGATATAAATGAAAAAAAAGATCTGAGGGATTACATATTGGGACCATATAGAATCGATTTTTGATATTAAAAACCCACCTTTTTTTGTGTTGTACTTTGTGTAATGTGTTAATTATTATTAGTGGCACGAGAATTTGCATCGAGTAAAAAGTAAACCACTATATAGTACACAATAAAGTGGGTTACTTTTTACTCGACGCAAATTCCTTCTCCACTAATGACACATTACACAGTACAGAGAAAAAGATGGGTTTTTAGTATCAAAAACCGATTTATATCGATATAACCATATCATATGAGAATATTATTTTATTATAAAGTTCTTTTTCTTAATGGATTATTATTGTTATTTTAATTTGTTATTTATAATATGAACTTTCTCGTTAAATAATGATTTTTTTTTTTAAATGTATTTTATTCCGAATTTTGATTTGAATTGAGATATCTTTGTCTATTTATTGTCAGTGGAAATAATCATTTTGTTAAACTTCTTGCATTTTTTATGTTTTTTTATTAACGGTTGATAAAATTTGTATTTTTGTTTGAAAACTTAATAATTTTTCAATTAAATTTTGTTGAATCATATGAATTTGTTCACTTCTAAATTTAATTATAATTTTTTATTGAAAAATGATTGAAAAATCGTTCATTATAAAATAATCATGTTAATAATTCAAGAATTACCATTTCAAATAAAGTGTACTTTAATCTAAATTTTCCATTTTTTGCCTAATCAAGATTTTACATTAGTGTCATTGCTTACATTCTTTTCTTATTGAGTGTTGTTATCTATTTCTTGAACCAATATTTGTTTTTATTAATTTTAATAACAATTCGATATTAATAAATCAATATCAAATTTTTATTCAATTGCAACATTTTCTTATTTTTAAAACAAAAAATATGTTTAAAAAGTTAATAAACCACTGATGAAAGAACATAAAAATTAAAAAAAAAATTACCATAATAGAAATTGAAATGACAATTCGAAATAATAAAAACCGAAATATTACAGAATTGAAATCTTAAAATTTGAATAATAAATAAATATGGATGAAATAAATTTAGAAAATGTATGTGAAAATACTAAAAATTCAAAATTGAAGTCGAAAGTATCGTAATAAAGATTACCGGCAATATGAAAGAAAATCAGTTGTTTAAATTAATATACAAAAAGGGAAAATAAAGCGAATTAAATTTTCTGATTCTTATTTATTATTTATTTTCATTTTCTAGACATAAAAAAATCCAAATTTTTCCGGGGTTTTTCAGGTTTACCATGTCTGTTGAACACCCTGTTTTATGAAGTTGTATCAATTTATGTTTTGAAGAACACAGATTTTCCGGTTTGTCAAACCCAACTTTACGATTTTTTTCATTAAAAATGATAATTTTACAAAAAAAATTTTTTCGGAATGGAAATAAATTGTAAGAATTTACAAATCCTAGTATTTTTCCTTTTCTATTTTTCCACTTCACAATTTAGTGTTGAACATCGCTGCATAGACAATAGTTTTCCGTTTTTCAGCCCGGCAGGCTGAGCTTTTTATCTCCATATTTGAGCTCAGGCAAAAAACGTTAACTTTTTAACTTTTTTACCTGCCGAGAAAAAAGTCGAAAAAGGTACAATATAATTATATTCACTCGAATGAGTCGTAAAGAAATTCGCAAATCGGCATTTTTTTATCCTGTTAACAACACCATTGCACTTATCTGCTTCAAAAACCATCTATTTAAACATAAAAATCGCTCAATATGTAGCAAAAATGAGCTCATTTATGAATTAAAATGTTTCAAAATGAATTGCGATTATATTATATTAAAAATTATAATTATGAACTATTTGTGAAATTTAAGTTATTATCAAACATATATTCAAAAACTGCAGTGAATTTTTTTCCTAACAGTCGAGATAAAAAAACGAAAATTTTTATCTCGATTGTTAGGTATTCACTATAAAAAATTATATAAAAATTAATAATAAATTGATGATTAATTAATCATTTATATTAATTTATTAATTATAGTAAATGCCGAACAATTGAGATAAAAATTTTCGTTTTTTTACCTCGACTGTTAGGTAAAAAATTCACTAAAATTTGCGAAAATATGGATAAGAAATTGAATTTCACAAAAAGTTCATAATGATAATTTTGAATACAATATAATAAAATAAAATCGATGAAGACAAAAATTTTCGTATAATTTGGTGGTAAATTTATCCGTCGATGCATCAAAATCAGTACTTTTTCAACTTTTTTGCAAGTAATAATTCATCGCTAATTTATTACTACATATATCAGGGCTTTTATTGCTGAGCTTGAGTTTTTATTGAAAATTATAATAAATTTAATATAATTCAGAAATTTCGAAATAATTTCACAAATTTCTTATAACATAAGTATAAAAATAGTAGGTAATGATTCAGATAATGACCTTATAAGAAACATTATTAGAGATCTTTGTCCAAAGTAATTTTATGCAAAAATAAAATTGACGGATTCCAGAAAGAATTAGTGAATATTTTAACTTGCAAGTAGTAGAATAAAATACTAGTGAATTATAATTCTATAAAAATAACTTTCTAATAGAGAGCTAAAAAAACGTTGATTTCAAAATATTATTAAACTCAAGTTTATTATTATTAGAATTTAGATTATCGTTTGAATTTGCAGTCGCTGGTGAAAATATTTAAAGTGATCTCTAAGAGAATATGCGGGTCATTGATACGCGCTCCCAAAGAGGAAGAGAACGAGGAGAACGAGATCTTCTATGATTGCAGAGAAAATCCCGTCTCTGCCAATCAGGAAGAACCGCCCGCGAAGAGGCAAAAAATGTCCTCTGACATGGTGAGTTTTATGAGTTTATATTTAAGAATTTTATAAGCTCACACAAAGTTTTCAAAGTTCGAATGCTAAAATTAAATTTTGAAAATTAGTATCTAATTCCCGATTAAATTGTTTAATAATTCTGAGAATTTCAATTTATATACTTTAACATTTGTATAATTCGCCAGAGAACACAAATTTCCAGTTTCCCAAAATTTAAAAGTTCACCAAGTTGACGAGTAGTGAGTTTATCACAAGAAAGTATCTTTGAGGGAACAATACGAAGAATAATTTATCTATCAATCTTCGCATTACTTACAAAGAATGTTAAATTCTGGGAATTGATTATTTTGTGTTAACTTCTACAAATTTCATCAACTTTTTAGAAAATACAACGAAAATATATTCATTTTGACATATAATAAGCTATGGTGAAACAATTTATACTTTTGAATGACACTACTAAATGTAGAATATGGGAGGTTTCAGTCACATTCACAATTTATTTCATCTCAAAATGTATTAATTACAGTCAAACTATATGTAGTTTTGGGTAAGCTACACTGCCGGTCAAAAAAACTTGACCGATGCTGAAGGAATCAATTTTCTGATTTTTAAGTCTTATTTTATGTATAATATACAATGTATATAAATGATTGAATTTCATTATATTTGTATGACAAAATAGAACTTTTCGAAGTATGTAAATTTTTTAAACACACATTCGAGGGATATAAATATAAAAAAAAGAAAGTTTCGGAAATACACAAAAACGCGTTCTTTTATCAAATTGATGAACCTTTTCTTTGATAATGGCCACACACAATCTTTTTTTTTTTTAACGACAAGTTTCTGCAATGTCTCAAACTTCATTTTGTTTTATGCCAATTTAAGATAGTTCCAGTTTGACGAATTGGTTTGATTTCGTAACGAAAGTTTTCTTACTTTGATTCAATTTCCCCCAAAATAATTGGATCGGGCTTGAAAAGAGTAATTGTTGGGGATCATCCAGTGTTTTCAGCACTCTTTTTTATGTTTCTTGAATAATTGATACAAAGTATTTTATAACTTGCACCAACTATATAGAAATATAACATTAATATACATGCGATGACATTGAAGAATCAAAAAATTGATTTTTTCAGCATCGGTCAAGTTTTTTTGACCGGCACTGTATTTATATATTTTTTTATATTTTATATTCTTTTAATTTTATATATTTATTCATA
>JABFQI010000066.1:0-16859 GCA_022816925.1 Trichacis sp. ZL-2020 | reverse complement strand
AAAATATAATAAAAATATCACAATATATTACATAATATATGTGACAGTTAAATAATTGCTGGAAAATCATTGATGCAATAGTTGAATAATATTTTCAACATATTATTATATGACTTTCAATATTCGATTGCGGAAAAATTATTCGATTGTCTAACTACATTTCCAATCGGACCTAATTAAACAAATCGATTAGGCGTTTAATATCCGGGGAATTAATACCGCAATCAGTATTCAAAGCGGAACTGAAAAACACTTGTTTCAAACGTTAACAAATAATTGCTCAGGTGCAAAACACTGTGCTGATCGAAATAAATATGTCATTATAGAATGAAAATTCATTATAGAAATATTATAATATATTACATAATATATGTGATAATTAAATAATTGATATAAAAAAATTTATGCAATAATTTAATAATATTACTAACATTATTTTATGAATTTCAATATTCAATTGCCGATAAATGATTGGATTTTTCAACTACATTTCCAATGGATCGTAATCAAACGAATTGATTACGCGTTGAATTATTCGGGGAATTAATACCGTAATCAGTACTCGAAACGGAACTAAGAAACAAATTTCCTCGTAAATAAACAAATAACTACTTACGTGCAAAACACTGTGCCGATCGAAATAAATATATAATGGACAAATGTAATAAAAATATTACACTATATTACATAATATATAATATAATTAAATATTTTATACAATATAATAACTATTTATTGCAATATAAAAACCATAATATGGTTTACTTAACCACATTATGGCATTTCAAGCCACCTTCTTTTTTTTGGGCCACGGTACATTTATCCCAAGGTACCGTGCAACGTCTCTACTGGTCCCTATTTCTACGGACTCCATTAACTCTTCTACTGTCGTTGGGTTTCTTCTCTTGTAATTTTTTTTGCTTTTTTCCGCCTGTTTCATTTGATCAAAAAATTCCTCATACGAGGTCCCTTCGTTCTCAATTCCTCCCCACAATTCATCCAATGCATTATCAAATGCCTCGTCCTGCCAATTCCGCTCGCGCCTCACCGGGATTCCTCGCTTGAAAGATGCATAATTCCGGGCAACAGTTGTGATAACTTCTTTGAGACCCCCTATTCGTAATGAAAATTCATTTTGTTGATTAGCATTATCATATGTGACGTGGAGTGAGGAAACCGACCAAACAGCATGAAGGTGAGACGCAATCCCCTCTCCTTCGGAATTATTGGTCAGATGTATTAAAAAATTTTCTCTATCAATTTTTAATTAACATGAAAATGCTTTAGTACGGATAAAGAGCTTGAGTAAATTGATCGAGGACAACTGTCTTTCCTTCGAAATCGCAAAATAATTTTTTATGTTACATACAAAATGGACCATAAAGAAGATAACTTGAAAAATTTTTTGTGATTTCGAAGAAAAAAAAGTTGTCCCCGATCTACTTACTCAAGCTCTTTATTCGTTGCAAAGCATCTACATTATAATTCACAATTTACAGAGAAAAGTTTGAAATACATCTGACCAAAAATTCGGAAGGAAAGGGGAAATTTTGCTGCTGGCAGCAAAGGATGTTTGAACTACATCTTGCCAAAAAATAATTTGACACTGCAAAAAATGATGTCTTGCCACAAGACATTTTTTGACGCCATTTTCAAGACGCTTTCAGCTGTCTTCAAAAAAACTTGCTAAAATAAGACACTTTTGAACTGGACACAGTGATTACGTGTCTTTGTGTCTCATACAAAGACATGTCTCAAACACCTTTTTTTGCAGTGTGCGTCTCGCTTTAAGCCTTTGAGCCCATTCTTCGATTCTGTGGCACGAAAAAATAAACTGTATATAAATTCAAGGGTTCATTTCTTGCGCGACTCTGAGATATTTTTTTATTTGCAATATTTTTCATATCTAAAAATTCGGAAAGTCATTAACAATCACAGATCGCTAATCAGAGCGAATCAGAGCGCGCCTTTCACTAGGCTAGCCGCGGCAACTGAGAGAATGCTCTCATCGGCTCTGTTCGGTTACCGTTAATTATTCACAACTCAGCTAATTTTGAGATATGAAAAAAATGACAAAGGGAAATATGTCTTAGATTTGCACAAAGAATTGACCATTGTTTTCTTTTGGAATTCATTTGTAACGTCTGACTAATATCCATCAGTTTCGTGATATTAATTAATAATCAGCATAACAAATTTTTTTTATCTATTCAAAGATTGCTAAATAGAAATTTTTAAGATCCCCCGATAACACAACCACATGCAAACTTTCACCAAACGATGTACGCAAAATTTGTAAGAAGTTTGCTCAAAGTTCGATCAAAATCTTATCGAGTTGGTAAAGTTTGGTCAAGTTTCGTCGTTCGGAATATTTAATTTTTTGGGCAAAGTTAACTTGCAAGCCATACACTGCAAAAAATGATGTCTTGCCACAAGACATTTTCTGACGCCATTTTCAAGACGCATTCGGCTGTCTTCAAAAAAACACGCTAAAATAAGACACTTCTGAACTATAAAACATTGATTACGTGCCTTTGTGTCTCATACAAAGACACGTCTTAAACACCTTTTTTTACAGTGTAGGCCCTTGAAATTGAAAAACTCGTTGGCACAGCCTTACATACTTACTGAAAAAATTCCATGCCTCCGAATGAGTGCCGACCACTTTCGGCAAATGGGAATGATAACTTTCTGTTACATTATTTGTTCTCAGCCACGACCGGAAAATGCTAACTCTGTGCAGCTGACGGCCCCATTCATCCCGCCAATAATTGAAAAATCCGTCGAATTCCGATTGAAGACTTTTTGGGCACCACGTATTTTGCACGTACTCCATCGCCGGGTCGATGAACTCCGATGGAAGGTACGGCAACTTCCGTATCCTCCATAGGAGTTCCTCCCCCTCAGGGCTTTTTCGGGCCTCTTCCGATAATTTTTTTTTTGCTTGCCTGTTGATCGCCTACACGGAAAAAACAATTGATGATTTACCGCATCATCATAGTTGCAGCAAAAATAATTCTAAACATAGAACACTACCATAAAATGGTTGGGTCATAATAACGTGGGTAATATGTTTCGCTACACTATACAGTAATTATTGTCAGCAAAATCACAGTAATGGTCATGGCAACCATAATCACAGTTGTTGGAATCATTATCATTATGATGTCAACAGTAATAAGTGTACATAAGTGTATGTTAGTTGATTAAAGTAAGAAGCAGTAAGTGGATTTAAGTAGAAATAAGGGTAGGTGAGTGGATTTAAGTGTGAATATGTGTAAGTAAGTGCATGTTCGTGGCTTTAAGCGGCTATACGGAATTTAAGCAGAAATAAGTGGAGATTCAGGATGATATTTATTATTATTATGTTTTGAATGCTGCAACAATGAAACAATTAAAAAGAGATTAATCACTTTTTATCTTTTCTTATAAAATTTCAATTTTATCAAAAATTATCAGTTTGAGATGCTTTTTTACGAAAACCTCACCAACAACTCCCCAAATCTCACCACAACGGTGAGAAACCTTCCGTAAGGGAGGCAATTTCCTCCTTCTTCGATGAAAAAACCCTAAGGACACATAATATTCCAGGAATATCCCAAGAATATTTTTACAGTATGAAAAAAAAGTCCCAGAAATATTTAAAAATATTTTTGTTTTATCTAAGAATATCCTGAGAATATTCCTATGTCCGAATTGAACGTTATCACCAAAATATTTTTCAAAAATATTCTTGGTATATTTTTAAACATCCCTGGAATATTTTCGAATATTCCCTTTTAACGTTCCAGAAATAACATTCAAAAATATTTTCCGTACTAAATTTTTTTTTTCGTAAATCATTTTACATTGTATAGCACTTCCGTTTCATAAGAAGAAAATCACTTTGTCAATTAAATTTCTTTGTTGGTTTACTTTTTTTTATGTTTTAAAAATATACCAAGAATATTTTTGAAAAATATTCTGGGAGTAATGTCTAATTTGGATATAAGAATATTCTCAGGATATTCTTAGATCAAACAAAAATATTTTTAAATTCCTGGGACATACTTTTCATACTGAAAAAATATTCTTGGGATATTCCTGGAATATTATGTGTCCTTCGGGAAGATGGATAGTCGAAAAATTATACGTACATAAATATTGTACATTTACAAAAAGTAGAATTACCTGAGTATAATGAAAATAGCACCCTATAATTCTTTTTGCTCCAAAAATTTTTTCTACGCTGTTCAAAAGGGCTTTTTCATAATCGGAGACAGCCAGGCTTACATCAACTGTGGTTTTCGTTTTCAGCCATTGAAATAAGGCGTTGTATTCCGTTTCACTCTTATTCGTCATCAAGGCCCAGACAAACGGATAACCCTTTACAAATGCAAAAAAAACGATAAAACGTGCACTATGCACCCACAGGAAATAATTGTTCGCCAAATTCACAAAATTCTATTGATTTTCGAGTAATATATATTTTTTGAACAACCAATGAAATATTTTATTAATTGTAGGCTATATTTGAAAACGTTTCTCTTTTATGAAAAATTTACAAGAAATCAGTATAATCGTATTATAAATAGTTTACATGATATTCCCGAATGTATGGCCACTTAAACAAATCACTGATCGATAATTAACTCGGAGAAATAAGATTTCATAGACTCAATAAGACAGAAGTGTGATTAAAAACATTTATTGATTAAATGCTGCTAATTCGTTAATTTTAAATCTTACATAACCGTCGAAGACCCCCACAATCGTCACTAATTGGAACGCTTCTATTTTCCTGGGTGTCGCGTCGAACGTCCCATCCACGCAATACGACGATGCTCTCCCAATTTCTTGAACCATTTTCTCATCATAAAATATTAAAATTCTGGATTTATTCGTTGGAAGGATCATTTCGACATCGACTTTTCCGAAATCGAAAGTTCTCCCCTCAAACGTAGGAGACGATAATTTAAAATAGAAATCATCTATCCCATTCACCCGGGGTTGCTTTTGAGAAAGCTCATTTTTTCCTCTTTTTATTGTTGAGGATTTTTTTAGCATCGTTTCCGAAATTGACACTTGTGCAAATTCACTAAACACAAAACATATATCTCTTAGTAGAATAAGTTTACCATTTTCTACGTTTTTTTACATGCTAAAAAGAGATTGCTTAAGATCAGTACGTAGTAGCTCACAAAACTTCCCATAGGGTTTTTTGAGAGGATGATTGAGGATCGTCCTCGATTGGTAGGGTTGAAAATTAAAAATTTCATTATTTACCCTGAAAACGTCTTGAAAATGGCGTCAAAAAATTTCTTATGGCGAGACATCAGACGGAAAAAAATGTTATGTCAGCGCTACAATGTAAGTATTGTTATTTGCGTTACGGTGATGACGACCATACACTTCGTTGTTATCTCAAACAGTTTTGTTACTATGACGCAAAATTTTGTTATCATGACGTTTTTACGTTATCAAAACCCAAAAATGTTATGGTAGTGTTCTGTAACTAGAATTTTTGTTGCTGCGACTGTAATTATGGTGGTACTTCATCAGTTTCTCTGTCCGTGGACGCTGAATTTTAAGTGCTACAATTTTGCAATTCAACCAGAAATGGAATGATTTTTTCGGACCAAGTGATCGAATTAAAACTAATTTCGAAATTTCCCCCTATTTTTCCATCCTCTACATGAACACTTATGACTTAACCGTCGTGAACAAACATTTAGCCTGGAATTATTTTAACAAACGGGGTTGCAGTCATGGGTCTCTCTGTCTAGTACCAATCCAAGACCATCCCCAATCATCGCCTATAAAAAAAATCGTATGAGAATTTTTGTTAGCGTTGACTTTTTTGGCACTTCCATCACCCACGCAACCAATTGACGAAATATCATCCTACTGATAATTTTTTTCTTTTCCGGCATTTTTTCGGCTACCGCTGCGTAACTGTACTATCAATAAATTTGCGGAATTGAAATTTTATAATATGCAGACTAAAAATAAAGGCATTGTTTAAAAATAAAATTAATGATAATTGCATTCGCAGTTGTGAATGTATCATTACTGTAATATATTCTGAGCATTTTCTTTTTAGCGTGTAGGTGTAAAAAGCAATTATTTTAATTCATACCCTCCTGCGGCTTTATTGTATAAACCCTGGTTCGTGCTTCCCGCTGGAGCATTTGAACATACTTCTTTTAATTTTTGATGAAAACTAACTTTCTCCGGCACTTCAAAATCGATGCCATGATTATGCTCATTTTTCCCATTATACTCTTTCAATTCGATGTCTAATTGATCGACTGGGCGATATGCGCGAGCAGGGCAATTGACGTTCATATTACATCTGTAAATTCTGAAAGAAGTACGAGCAATTTAATACCGTGTGACTCTCAATTCAACCGTTTTCATTGAAATATATTATTTGAATATTGATATATTATTCTTTCATTGTAATGTTCTGTATGAAATATATAAAATTCTTTCAAGTTTTAGTATTTCACGATTTAATATACAACTTCAAACTCAACGAAAGTATATTAACCTTCAGAGTTTTATTATTGACAGTTCCAATTAATTCGGAAAAATTTAAAGTTTATTAATGGTAGATCGCTATGGTAGAAATTCGCAACGTTTTTTCTTTTTCATAAATTTTAGATGCTGAATTTTGTACAACGTGACCAGAGCACTCTCCTTTATTATCGATTACATATGATTAAAGTAACATAATTTAACTTTGATAAAAACTGTATAGGGGAGAGTAGGGTGAAACGGGGTTGCGGGTAAAATGGGGTACTTGGAGTTTAGTTACTAATAAAACTTATAAGAAGTAAAAACAATGACCAAAATAGTACGGTTAGTTAAAAATGATTAATATTTTAACAATTATCCATTACTATTTCCGATATTATTTCGACTCGATAGGTTTTATAAGTAACTAAACTCCAAGTACCCCATTTTATCCGTAACCCAGTTTTACCCTACTCTCCCCTACAAAACTCCATAAGAGTGGAAGCCAGAGCGCTTCTTATCAGCAGGTGCCTGCTTGTAGCCTTGATGCGAGACGCAATCCCCTCTCCTTCGGAATTTTTTGTCAGATGTATTTCCAATTGTTCTCTGTCAATTTGAAATTGAAATTTAGATGCTTTGGTACGAATAAAAACCTTGAGTGAGTACATTGGGGACAACTTTTTATCTTCGGATTCGCAAAAAATTTTGAATGTTTCACTAAAAACTCCTGTTTGTTACGAATCGCTTTTATATTTCACTTCTGTTACATTGGCACATGCCGGATTTATTACATACTTTATTCCAAACGTAATTATTTGTATATTTTTAAGAAAATTGTTTATTTGTTCCGTTTCGAATACTGACTACGGTATTAATTCCTCGGATAATTCAACGCATAATCATTTAGTTCAATGATGTCCCATTGGAAATGTAGTTGAAAAATTAAATCACTTTTCATCAATAGAATATTGAAATTAATAAAATATTATCTTTACAATATTATTCAACTCTTGCATCAATGATTTTTCATCTATTATTTAATTATCACATACGACACGCTCAGAGCAAAAACGACGGAAAAAAAGGACGAGGCATATGAAAAGTCTATATTTCATGCCCTCTTCCGTGTTCATTTTATCTCTGAACGTGTCATATATTATCTGATATATTAAAATATTTTTATTTTTTTTTTTTATATTTTTATTACATATTTATTTCGATAAGCACAAGGTTTTGCACGTGAGTCATTATTGTTTATTGTTAAGAAAATTTTTTCTTAGTTCTCTTTTGAATATTGATTACGGTATTAATTTCCCGGATAATTCGACGAATAATCGATTTTTTAAATTACGTCCGATTGGAAATGTAGTTGGAAATGTAGTTGGACAGTCGAATCATTTTTCGACAATCGAATATTGAAATTTATATGATAATATGTTGAAAATATTATTTAACTCGTGCATCGATGATTTTTTATCAATCATTTAATTATCAGATATATTATGTAATATATTACAATATTTTTATTATATTTTTTTATTATATATTTATTTCGGTCGGCACAGTGTTTTGGACGTAAGTGATTATTTGTATATTTTTGAAAAAATTGTTTCTTAGTTCCGTTTCAAATACTGACAGGGGTATTAATTCCTCGGATAATTTAATGCACAATCGATTAGTTTAATGATGTTAGGAAATGTAATTGAAAAGTCGAATCATTCATGAGCAATCGAATTTTGACATTCATAAAACAATATGTTGAAAATATTATTCAACTCTTACATCAATGATTTTTTATAAATTATTCAATTATCACAAAATATATTATATTATTTTTGTTATATATTATTATATTATTATTGTGTATATACTTCGATGAGCACAGTGTTTTTCACGTGAGTAATTACTTGTTTAATTTTGAAAGAATTTTTTCTTAGTTTCGATTAGAATACTGATTACTGTATTAATTTCCCGAATAATTCAATGCGTAATATCATTCATCGGCAATCGAATATTAAAATTCATAAAACAATGTTGACAATATTATTCAATTATTGCATCAATGATTTTATATCAATTATTCAATCATCACATATGTTATGTAATATATCAAAATTTTTTTATTATATATTTATTTCAATGAACACAAGGTTTTGCACGTGAAAAATTGATTTTTTATTTTTGAGAAAATTTTTTCTTAGTTCTGTTCCGAATACTGATTACGGTATTAATTCCCCCAACAATTCAACGCATAATCGATTTGTTAAATAAAGTGGCATTGGAAATGTAGTTGAACAGTCGAATCATTTCTCGGCAATCGAATATTGATATTTATATAATAATATGTTGAAAATATTATTCAACTCTTGCATCCAAGATTTTTCATCAATTACAATTCAATTATCACATATAATATGTGATATATTATGATATTTTTATTAGTTGTTTTTATTGTATCTTTATTTCGGTCGGCACAATGTTTTGCACGTAAGTAATAATTTGTATATTTTTGGAAAAATTGTTTCTTAGTTCCTTTTCGGATACAGACGACGGTATTAATTTCTCGGGCAATTCAAAGCATAATTTGTAAATTTAATAATGTTTCATTGGAAATGCAGTTGAAAAGTAGAATCACTTATTAGCAATCGAATATTGAAATTCATGAAGCAATATGTTAAAAATATTTATCAACTCTTGCATCAATGATTTTTTATCATGTAGTCAATTATCACATGATATATTACGTAATATATTATAATGTTTTTGTTATATATTTTTATTTTCAATTACATATTTATTTCGATCACCACAGTGTTTTGCACGTGAGTAATTATTTGTTTATGTTTGAAAAAATTGTTTTTCAGTTCCGCTTCAAATACTGATTACGGTATTAATTCCTCGCATAATTAAACGCCCAATCGATTTGTTCAATTACGTTCCATTGCAAATGTAGTTGGACAGTCGAATCATTTTTCAGCAATCGAATATTGAAATTCATATAGTAGTATGTTGAAAATATTATTCAACTGTTGCAGCAATGGTTTTTTATCAATTATTAAATTATCACATATATTATGTAATATACTGTGATATTTCTTTTATATTTTTTCATTGTATATTTATTTCGATCGGCACAGTGTTTTGCACCTAAGTAATTATTTGTATATTTTTTAGAAAATTGTTTCTCAACTCCGTTTCGAATATTGATCACGGTATTAATTACCTGAATAATTCAACGCTTAATTAGTTTGTTCAATCACGTTTCTAGTGTACCTTTTTTATCATCCATTTTTTATGTAATATAAAAAATATGCAACATAAAAAATTATTTTGCGATTTTGAAGAAACAAATTTGTCCCCGATCTATTTAATGAAGCTCTGTATTCGTACTACCGCATATTCATTGCAATTGAAAATTGTCAGACAAAAGTTTCAAAAACAATTCGACGAAATACAGTTTAATCGTATTCGTCGATAAACAATTCGACATTTTTATTAATTTTTGATACAATAATACATGCTATACACACTCAGAAAAAAGTTTTGTTGGTTGTACAAAACTTTCGATTTTATTGAGAGAAGATCTTGTTCAGTTTACGAAATATTTCTTTCTATGTTATCAACATTGAGCAAAAAATTTCATAAAAATTCTTCAGAATAAGAATCTGTCAACTTACTCGAATCCTGATTTTCGCACTTGACCGGTGGTTACGTATTTGTTGCACCCCAAGAGATGGGTTGCATATTTCCTCTTGACACTTCCCACTCGTAACATCGCGACGATTGAATAATCAAATAATAAAATAATAATAATTTAATAACATTAATAAAATTTAATAATTTAATAACTCAACAAGTTAATAATTCAATAACTCAACAATTTAATAATTTGACAAATTAATAATGTAATAATTTAGTAATTTAATAATTTAATAATCGAAACAAAAATAATGCACACGCGTTTTTTTTACGATAAGACAGTCTTCCGGAAAAACTTCTGAGTCTCTTGAAGATTCAAAATAGACAAGGGAAAATTTGTGGCAGAGAAAAAGACAAGCCTTGTTCGTGTGAAATCCTTTCGCACCCGCCTACGCTGCTCCGGAGGATGACCGTCATTGGAAGAAGGAACAGAATATGAACCTCCTTCGGAAATTTCATTATATTTGGTCGAAGTTAATGAAAAGTATTTGTGGAAGTTTAAAGTTTATTTTTTGAATTAACATTAAATTAATCTGTTATTATTATCGGGGATTCGAGTATTGAGGTGGAAGGGAAAGTTTAAAAAAAATTTCTGTAACCAGTCGTTTGGGACACGTCTACGCTGCACATCGGAGGATGACCGTCATTGGAAGAAAGAACAAAATATACACAAATCCTTAATTATTGTTAGTTATTAATGTCGAGGATTAAGGGATCTTCAAGTCCTAAGGGGGAGGGGGAATGGTGTAAAAAATGTTTTGAACCACAACTTTTCAAAATGAAACGTCAGGTTTTGCAGTGCACGAACACATATTCCATACGTACTAGATATTATTCATATTTCTGAGTATAAATTAAATTACTGTGTATATTAATGCACTTCAAAGGACAACAATACGAATTGATGGAATAGGAAAATTATTTTCAAAATTAGAAAAATCCACGCATGTTTTCACAATGCTGAGTGAATTAACAACTTTGTTTAACAATATCTGATTCCCAAAAATTCAAGATTTTCCGTAAAAAACGGAGGCTTTGAAAACTGATATTAATAGTATATTCATTAACTAGTGTAGAAAAAGGAGCGTGGAAATGAAGCATTTCTTCACGTTGTTGAACAAAAATCGTCCTTGACTAGTGTGGAAGAATTTTTGTTCTATTCCGTGGGAAAAATGCTCCATTGTTTGACTGTTGACTGTTTTTAATCGCATTTTCCCACGTCGTGGAACAAAGTATCGTTCCCAACTTTTGGAAGATAATTTTTTTAGCTCATGTGATTTACAAACTCGCCTTCGACTCGTTTTATAATTCTCACATTCGCTAAAAAAATTTTCTCCCACTAGTTGGGAAATATACTATTCTTTCTCTATACGAAAGATTTCCATCAATTTTTTTCGCTACGATAATTTTTCTAGCGAAATGGTAATTCGAGGAATAAGTCAAATGGCTCTTCGGCAATTTTGGAGGAAGAGAGGGAACATCGTCAGGTAATATGTTGAAAGATCCCCTCGGGAGCCTTCGTTTCGTTTCCTCGGGTTCTTTTCTGCAACCGACAGCCGCGTGAAGTGCAGCTTTTCTCTCTCAGCCGGTTTTTTTTGTAGCAACCTAAGTGGCCTTTTTTTACCGTTCCCATACTTATAACAAACATTACAATTACAAACGTCTAATTATACAAGTAAATTCGAGTATAAGAGCAAGTGTATGTTCGTTGGACCGGTCGTTTGAAACATCAAGAAGTAGTAATCGAGAACAAAACATTCCAATGGCATCAAAGAACAAGGTATTGTACGATTAATTGTACAAGCGTAGTTGCTCAAGGCAATCGAAATTTGTGAGGTGCAGTTGGCGAAAAACAGATCTTCGATTTTGAAGTGTTCCAACCCTGACAGCACAAGATGTTTCTGGATCCGTTCCTCGAACGTTCGAACGTTCGAGAAACGTCCCATTGCCATCTTAATGTCCGCTTTTGGAACCAAAATGGAACGTTCCTGAAACGTTTGTGAATTGTAAACAAATTTTTTAAATAACTAAGTTGTTTCAGTTGAAAAGTATTGTTTCTAAGAATAGTCGTTTAATACTTGTTTGAAGTTTGTACATAGATCTCGGGAAATGTTTCGTAAGTCCCAGGAACGTTCCAGGTACGTCCCAGGAACATTCCACTTTGGTTTCAAAAGCGGACATTCCGATTTTTCCAGAATTTTTCAAAGAAATGCAGTCAATTTTTTTTTTTTGAAAAAATTACTGCAGCTAAAAACCGTTGCTCCGCGAACTAATTCGATCGTGTTGCAACACATTTTTCATCTAAGCGATGCGATTTCGGGTGATTTCCGCAACACCGATTTTTGTGTCAAAATTCATGTAATGTACACTGAGAAAACTGATTTAGTGATAAATACGATATGCGTTTAGTAATTTTAGAATAATATCTCTTACTATCCATTAAGTAATAGTTACAAAAAACTGTATAGTTTTGTATCGTTAATGTTATTATTCAGTATACTGAGCTCTTTTACTACGCGTTTAGTAACCAGTAACTCAGTATTGTATTAGGTACCTATCTGTTTAGTAAAAAATACTATACCCTATTAGTTAAAAGTAGAATCGCGTAGTTCAGTACATAGTACTAAACGTTTATGCCGTCGATATTCCATTATTCCGTTTAGTGAAAAATACTCAATGAGTAGAGAAATATACTAACAAGTTTTCTTAGTATAAGGTTGTGAAAAAAATACAGCGCACAAGAAATTAGCTCGGCGAACGAACTTGATAATTTTGTAAAAACTTATTTTATACAAGAGAATACGTTTTGGGGTGGGTATCGAAACACCGATTTTTCAGAAAAAATGCTCTATAAATCTTTTTTTTTATTATTGCACACCAAAAAGTAGCTTCGCGAACGAATTGGATCATGTTGATAATGAATTGAAGATCTGGAATTTCATTAGTTTTGTTTGGAACTCATTTTTCCAGACGGACAAAACTTAAAAAAATATTCTGCGGA
This sequence comes from Trichacis sp. ZL-2020, assembly GCA_022816925.1. Lineage (NCBI taxonomy): Eukaryota > Metazoa > Arthropoda > Insecta > Hymenoptera > Platygastridae > Trichacis > Trichacis sp. ZL-2020. The sequence goes on along the minus strand of JABFQI010000066.1, from coordinate 3,661 downwards.
TTTTTGAAAAATATTCCAAAATATATTTCCGAAATATTCTCAGAATATTTTTGTTTACTATTAATTAGCCTTGTGGGATGAGAGTTGGACATAGGAATATTTTTAGAATATGTTCTTTTGTTAGGATACTTTTGGTAGAATAAAAATTTCGTCAACACTAATTACAAAAAAATTTAGAGTTTCTGAGAAAATGTCCAAAATTTCAATTGCCAGTTTCTATGATATTTTTATAGTTCCATTGAAAATTTTTTTGATCTTGGTTTATAATTTTTGTAATTGCATGTAATGCGACGTTTGAATTTTTATCAAAAATTTCGTTCTGACGCAATTTGCGTTCTTCAGGCTCGTGATTTTGTCCGTATTTTCAATGAAAATAAAGAGACTTCAATGAAATTGAAAATGGCTTTGAAGAAACACAATGTCAAGACGACAAAGGTCTTGCTGAAGGATGTATTGCGGGATATTTTTGATTATGTCATAAGAAAGCAGACCTACGCAGTCGACAGAGAAGCTTTTCGAACGTATATCCGGAACAATTTGCAGTTGATCCTAAAGGACGAGCTTGTAGACGAAAAGCGCGTAATGGGCGATTTTATATATCATTCGATTCCGGACAAAAGTGTATGGCAGCGTGTGCTTGAAGCCAAGCCGTCAGGCAATGACATACAAATTATCGCTTCTGCTTTTTTCCGCAAATATCATGGCCGGGCGGAGAACTTTATTGTCACCGACAAGCGTACATTGGCCCGATACCGTGGTGTGATTCGTGGAGTAACATGTATTAAGGAGCTAAAGTCGAAGGTAAGTTTGAAGAGAAAAGTTTGCAATGTATGTGACAAAATTCCGAAGTAGAAAGGATTACGTTCAGCCATAAAGGAACATGTGCTTTATTCAAAACAATTATTCTATAGTTTAACAAATGAATTAAATTTAAGTTGAAATTAATAATTCAACAGTTAGCTTTCGGCTGAATATCAAGCCCTTATCAAACATGAAGATGGTAAAAAATGAATATATTAAATATTATTATTTTAATTTTCTTTGATTTTGCGTTATTTTAAATTTGGTTTTCATTTCAAGATTTGGCTCCTCTGAATCGTTTGAATTCTTGTTATTAATAAGAATGGAGCATATTTTTTACATTTTAATAATGTGCGTTAAATTCGTGTAGTTTTATATGGAGAATGAAACTTCTAATTGCATATATATACATAAGTAATTTATAGATTATGTATAGAGAGTCCAACCCTATAAAGAGGGAAAAACTGGGAAAAACCTAGAATTTTAAATTTCTGGATCACGAAATACTCTACTAACGTATAGGGGAGAGTGGGGTAATACTGCGCAGTGGGTTGTACTGCGCGACATTATTTCTTCAAAAATAAATAATATGAGGGCAATTTTTTGATACTATTACAAAGATCAGTGCAACTCTTAATGATCAGGGTGTATTTTACCTTAAGTTAAAGTATGGTGTAATTACGAGAAGCGGAAAAGTAAAAATGCGTGATTTCTTAGCCCATCACGCCTCCAAAAAAAACGATTTTTCAAGAAAAATCAGCAAAGATTGATATTAAAATCTTTACTGCAACATAATTTCAACTCTTAAGAACTCAAATGTGGTTTACTCCAGTTTTATTTCTAGTATCTATTTGAATTTTTCACAAAAATTGCTAGCCACTACAAATGGGGTAATACTGCGCGAGTATGATCGGAAAATACTGCGCAGCCATCTTGAATTGCGAAACTTCAAAAACTTAAAAAAAACTTGAACTTCATTTATTTGTTTTCACAGCATGGAATATGGGAATGTTTGACTTTTTTATTTTTTTTCTGCTTCATTTAAAAAAATAGTTTCAAGTTTTTGTTATCTTTTACCCCATTTTTATTATTTGCATTTAAAAATATTGAACTATGCTATAATATAAGAGGATTTATGCTGCGACTAAATTTATACGTAAAGTAAGTATTACACTGAAAATAATAGATAGAAGATGCATATTTTGGCGCGATCAAACGAGTGCAGTATTACCCCACCAGGTGTGCAGAATTACCCCATGGACTTTTGATTGCTTGATTTGGAGATATCTCACAAAACGAAAAATAACATTTCATAACGATGCATTTGCAAAATACACTTTTAATAACGTATCCACATTTGCGAAAAATGCAAAAACAAATGCGCTGGAATTGTTGAAAATAAAATGCACAGTATTTCCCCACTCTTCCCGATAAAAGTTGTCTATTTTTTCTCTTTTAACAAATATTTCTTGTGTAAAATTCTTATTTATACACTATTATTGGTTTTTGTTAATATAAATTGAGTATTTTAAAAACAGCTTTTGTGTTATAAATTCTTTTAGAATGTTAAAAAATGTAAACAATTAAATTTGAAAATTTTTCGAATTCGACTACAATATGACGAAAAATTGTTTGAGATGAATAATTATAATTTCTTATATATTTTTTAGTATTAAAAACTAGTTTTTTTAATAAATTTCTTTTGATTTTTTTATTGGTTGAATTAATGTGAATTCACCCGTAAATAAACAATAAAATGTCACATTTTTTAATGCATGATTTTTAATGATTTCGTAAAGAATAATTTTTCATTTTGTATGATACATTACGATTATTCAAGATTATTTACATTTTGTAGAAAAACATGAATGTATTTTGTCTACTTACAATTTCTATATCACAGTAAAAAATGATTGGGTAATTAATAACTTTTTTCAACTTTATAACTAACATCTATTTGAAAAAAATTTTTTATAGCCTGAAAAAATGTTTAAATTGATTATAGTATTGATTTTTTTACAAGTTTCATTTAATTCTGTTTTGCAAAATTGCATTTTAGTTTGTAACAAAATATTTTCTTAGTCATTTCTATGTACTTTTTGTGGATTCAGCAAAAAAGTTATACTTCATATGCTGCCGAAAATTGCATAATTTCTAAGTTAAAAAGCATGAAAATTTCGTTGAATCGTAAAGTGACACGTACTTAATAATTGAATAATTACCTTCGTCAATGTGAAGTGCTTTTTGTGACATTTTGGCCAATCAGATTTCAGACTTTGACACTAAAATTAAAGGCGTTTTCTCCACACTTATCACCCATTTTAAAACTTATTCCTATCTTTAAATTCCACGATAAGACAAAGATTAAATTCTAATATTAATGATCCCATTTTCCTTTTTTTTAACGTTTCGTTGACAGTTTCGTCCATTAAAATTCCTGAAATTGAATTACTCGATAGATCTGCAATATCGATTCGATTATCGTCGATATCTCATCTTTTTTTCTTCATATTTTTTGAAAAATAATTCATAAGATTCTTAATAGTGATTTTATCAAACTCTAAACATCAACCACAAAATCATGTTGTAAATAATTTCGAATGCCATATCTCAAACCTCTAATTGTCAAAAAATTACGTCTTTTGAAAAACTTCATGACTTCTTTTTGAATTCGATTCTTCTCTCTCTCGATGTGTATTGCTTGGGCAAAAACATCGACATATAGAACTGGACTACAGTAAAACCTGCTTATAACGTCACTCTCGGGACGGAGCATACCTGCTTATAACGTCAACGAGAGGGGATCCCACCACTGCTACTCAGATGGATGGGAAAGACAGAGAAGAGCGGCGTGAGAGAC
>JABFQI010000065.1:0-16975 GCA_022816925.1 Trichacis sp. ZL-2020 | reverse complement strand
CCTGAAATTTGTGCGAAACGTCGGTCAATTTTATAAATAAACTTTGACTTGTCTATTTCGGCTGATATTTAATTCCTGTCTAATTGGAATTTGAAAAAGAAGACGAAGTTTTTATTCATTTTATCGAGACTAAATTGGAATTTTCGAATACTCTCACAAATGCCAAGCACTTTATGTTAATCGAACATGATCGTAGTACATCAGTTTTGTTTAGTAAAGTTTTACAAGCGTTACAAGTTTCACAAACGTTAAATGTTGCACGTAAATGTGCTAAATCGCGCTATCCGATACCCATGCACCTACCCAGCTGCAAGTAGACACATCAATTTTTAGTTTGTTATATCTCTGGTTTGAGACATTCAATTGTGATGAAACTTATAGTACTTTGTTAGAAATTAAGCCTACTATGAAAATGTATTTGTGAAAATTCGCAATTTTTTGCATCCTTACAAAGTTACAGAGCAAAAAGTGAGCTGCAAACATTTTTTCATCTCATTTTCTGAAGCTCTCATGGCCATATCTTCTCATTTACTATAGATAAAAAATTTATTCGAAAACTCGTTTGTGTGAAATTTCATATGCTTTCTAGAGAATACCATACGTTGAGCATTTAAGATACAGAGAGCAGTAATTCATCATAAAAACCAGAATAAAACATGGATTTTCGCAGTTTTTTGGAGTACAAAATTGATATCACATGTTTTTAGCAGTATAATTGAAAAAACATTGTTTGCGGTACGCAGATAAAGATTTGAAGCTCAAAATTGTGACCTTGCGACGGTTTTGAACGTATTTATAACAGTTAACCTACAAAAAATTAAGAAAAATTAGTTTTCTTTTGATTCTTTTCATGGATGATATAGCCAAACACTGTTTTTGCACCTTTTAGCGTTAAAGGCTTCTCCATTATATTCTACGTATTTTAGTTAAATTTAAGTTCTGCACAACACTATTTCTGGTCATATTTCATAATCGAAAAAGCAATTTTGTCAACATCACGTGATAATGCGCTTTATCCGTTTACATATGGCAGCACGATTCCTTAATTCCTGTTCTACGCTCTAAACCAAATTGAAATCCGCATGCCAACGTACGTTTAATGATGCGATACTAAATATAAAGTAGTTTCAAAATATTCTTAATTACGAATACTCTCAACTTTGGTGTTATTTCTTGAAAATGAGAATTGTATTTCATGAAATTATAAATTATTCTTGAAACTTCTAGACAATTTCAGCATAATGTTGTGTTGAAACTTTACCAAACTTTCTGAAACATTATCAAACTTTTAGGACATTTCGAAGCTCTTCAGTAACTTATAGGACTATTAAGTACTCTTGACCTTTCAGAAATTTTCAGTTTTGTCTCTATCCCATTCGAATGTTTCAAAATTATCCAGAATATTCTAGAACTTTGGGAAAATTTCTTAAATACTTGGCAAAATTCGGAAATGTTGTAAAACTTTCTAGAACTTTTTGTTCCGTTGAAAAATTTCCTATTATTATCCCCAGCGTTCTATATTTTTCGGCGTATTATAGCATACTCCAAGAAACTCCAGAATTTTTGAGTACGTTCATAAATTTCACAGAACTTTCTTAGTCTTCCTAACGTTCTGGCAATGCCCAAAACATGATACTATGGCCATAAAATCGTTAAATCGAAATCAGTTCAGATACTAAGTCAGCTCTTATTATTTTCGTAGTCATTTATTGAACAAAAAAATTCTAGGTCAAAATTACTAACTGGAGACCTCTAAATTCCCTCGATCAATGATTTCCAAACATTCCGCATTGCGCCAGTACCAAATTTCTTCTCGTTTCCAAACCAACCAAAAAATTTAAATATCACTCTGTATCATCCATGATACATAAAAAAACAACTATCTACTCTCGGCCCACCCCCTCGCCCATCATCAATGAATGAAACCCTTTCCCCCAACCCTTCTGCGCTCAGTCATCGGCTCGGATCAATCCCGCCGCGGAGAATCAGCAGCGAGAGCGCGCCGGTATAGTTTCCGGGTCATGCCTCCGCGGGAGGTCAAGTAGTGCAGGCGATCGGGTGGCCGGCACTACTTGATATACCTCTCTCCGGCGTGATCCCCGAAGAGCGGCACCAGCCACCGGCAGCAGGCGAACAGGCCGTGCTCGGAGGCGGTCCTCGCCGTCCATCCCGTAGCGCAGCGCGTTCTTCTAGCGCGCAGGCGCGACAAAAGCCGAATGCCTCCCTCCCCTCCCGCGCCCGGCGTCCCCCGCCCCGCGCCACGAGCACAGTGTCGCGTCGAACCTCTCGCAGAGCGCGTCGCACGTCCGAGTACCGGCCGCCGCCCGTTACCAGTACACACCGCGCAGCCACTTTTAACATCTCTTTACCTCCCTTAGTTTTTAGTAGTCGGTAGTTGAGGAACCACCCGGTGACGAATTATCGCCGGGGCCGTTCGAAGCGCTCGACACACACACGCGCGCCCGCGTCATCAAAGAATCCGGGCCTAAAACGACCGAATTTCGCCTTCCGCCCACCTCGCGAGTTTCCGCACCCCGGACGCGAAGAGGAGTGTCGCGAGGCCACAGACACGAACGGTTTTCGCGAGGAGACGTGTGAGCCTGTGTGTGTTCGCCCCCGGGAAGATATAACTTTCATAATGGAGCCACAAAATCAGGAAATCGTGGCCAGCGGCTCGCCCGCCGAGGTGCCCAACGACCCAGGGTACGGGGAAGACCCCCTTGCACATGACAACCAGCCAACAACGACGCTCCGATTAAGAAGAGTGTTTCTCTTTTGCGGAAAAGGGCTTGGTTTTGATTTTCGCCCGCGAAAAGCGCCGGAATCCACCGCTGTTCGAATTTCCCGCCGCGCGGAATGAGTCACGTGACGCCGGGCTCGGGCCGATCGAAGTGTGCATGCACGAGGGGGAGTGGGACGACCCCCGAAGAAAAAGGGTTACCTCGGGGATCTTGCCTCCGATTCACCTTCCACGAAGACGATCGCTAATTAAACAGATATCGATCCGGGCTTATTTATACGCTGACCCCGAATTTCAATGCTCCGCGACGTCGCGGGATCCTCATTTCTTGTTTCCTTTCCCTTTTATCCCTGTTTTCGTGACTTTTGCGTCTGTTTCCCGAGCGGCTTCGTTAATATCTCGTGGATTTAATCTCGGCAAGGAGAGGTTAATAACGGTCGTAATAACGTCTATTGTGCCGCGAGGACAAACATCGCGAGGGAACAGACGGTATATATAACATCGCGAATGAATTTTCGAGTAGAAAATGACTGTTTCGATGCGCAACAGTCAAGTTAAGTAAATTGGTGGAAACAGCCAAGGACGATCGATCGCGTTTTCCTATTATCGTACATTCCAAATTATATTTTTTAAATTGATCATTATTCCGTAATTCCCATTCAACGATGCGGAAAGAAAAAATCAGGGAAATCACGGTTCGCCGGTTTTTCGTTCCACGCTGACAGCGGGTCACGTGGTACTAGGTCGCGCGTGCCGAAACGCTCCGCGAAAATGCCCGCAATAACGCGGCGTCTGCTTATATTGCGGATTTGGGAAGAGAGAGAGAGAGAGAGAGGGATGAAGGGAAAAAAGGCCGGGAGAAACAGCGCGCGCGTGCTGACGCGTCATGCGGCGGGCGCGAGGGGGAGGCAAGTGCAGGTTAGGTCGGGGAAAATCGATGCCCGAACCCGCCACCACGTGACTGCGCTCGTTACGCGAGAATGTTATTGTCGCGGAAATATCTCCCGCTATTATGAACGCGATTGAGGGTTTTTTTGCTTTGTTTATTCGGGGGCGGGTAAGCGTGGCGGTGGATTGTGGCGCGTGTTTTGCCGGGCGACGCCATCTTTAATTTTTGCCTACGCATATTTTTGGCGCCTTTTTTTTGCGCTTCATGGAGCATTTGTTTGTTTTGAGTGCGCGCATTTTTCGTTTTGCCCGCGAGTTCAGTTGTTGGTTGATTAGTGGTGACATGTCACGGTGACCGTGGGGGTGCCGGGGGGAGGCGCACGAGGAAAATCAAGCTGTGGCCTTTGCCGGCATCTTCCGCATTCTCGGTTGGCGCGTGTCGCTCACGACGCCAACGGCCTATCACATGCTGATGGAAACGTCTCTTTCTTTTTTAGGAAAATGTTCATCGGGGGATTGTCATGGCAAACTAGTCCAGGTTAGTTCAAGTGGTATATTTTACCTTCGTTTGAAGTTTTCAATTGTTTTCGGTTATTGCGTGTGGGGTGCCTGCTACAGTCACCTATCGACTAAGGATGAACTGAACACCTTTTTCGAAAATGAGCGATCTTGTTCAAAATTTATGTAAATTTTCTGTTTGACTATCTGAGCACGGAAGTAGAATTGAGAGTACTTTCACCGACTTTCACGGAACCGTTGAAAAGATATTTGAAGATAGTGTAGTCGAAATACATTTGATTTTTACATGAGATCTTATAGACAATATGATATTTTAACAGAAACATGTTGAAGGAAATAACACAGACATGTGTAATTTTGTTCATACTTTCATAGATCATGAAAGAACATCTATAAAATTTTAACCATGTTCCACTAAAAAAAATGGTAAATTGTCATGAACAATTTTCATAAATAAATTTCGAAGAAAAATTCATCTTAATCAAAGTTTATGTTCTGATCTATCATAAAGGTCATATTCATTACAGTTTTAACCGTAAAATATTAAGGTATCAATAACTTCAATGAGTTCTTCAGGAAAATATGTCATTTAATTCAATTTCATAGAAGTATAAAGCAGTTTAATATCAGTTTCACTTCGGGAATAATTGATTTAATGTATGATGTTAGAGTAATTAGGGGTCGTTTATGAAATACCATCGGGTGGGGGAGGGGGGGGGGCAGGATAAATGCGACAATCCGTTCTAGTTCTTATGGAGAAATGCATTACGAGGGGGAGGGAGGTTCTGAATTCGCAAAAAAACATGTTACGTATTTTATGGGGAAGCCCTTATAATCAAGAATCGATACCAAAATCGACTTGGAGTGGAATCGAACCCTGAGCTGTTTCTTTTAAATTAAGAAAAAGGTGATTTTCACGAAAAAGCGCACTTTTATATCCCTGCAATCAAGTAAAAGAATCATGAATATCCGACTTATAATGGGACACTAGACATTCATAAAATTATCTCAATTCACGATATTCATGAAGTAAACAACATATTTTATGGGAATATTGAAAAATATTACAATTTTTCGGAAGAATTAATTTGAAGATCATTATAATTCTCCTGTCCCTTCCTCATTTTTCAATGAAAAAATTGCATCGGCACGGCAAAAATTAATTATGAAAAAATTGCATACTATATTATGTATATATTCACGTTTTTAAAATATTCTTACATGCAGTAATACAATCAAAGCAATACATATTTTATGTATTATATGTACTCGAAAATTGTCCTTCACAATAGGAACTTTTCATCGGTTTTTTTTATTTATGATTTCGATAGTTAATGGAAAATAAGTACACATGTATTTTTTCTTTTTGTTATATTTCAAAAATTGATGGTGTTGCAGCGCTCTGAAAAGTATTCACTTGTGATGTATTCATCCAGTTGTGACGTCTTAAGTATGATCAGTATGTCTATATGGACAGAATGTAAAACTTGCGTTATTTTGGAAATATTTCTTTTCAGGCAAAATAAAAATACACGTATCGATTATTTTTCTTTACACTACAGTATACGATCAGGAAACTCGATTTAATTTTTCGTGCAAAGACCCCATTGTGTCATTATATTGTCGATCTGCAAAACAGGAAATTTTTCACATAAAGAAGAATATTTCGATCAAACTTTTCCCTATTTATTGTTTATTTAGATGAAGATATCGATTTTTTCACGATTCTAATGTCGAATTGTAAATTCATAAATTTATAGGTTGATTTCCTGTACTTACCAGTACCGTGAAAATTTTGAGCGTCATTTTTCTTACCTATGAAAAATTTTTCACTTATCAATATTTCATAGATTTGAATTAAACAATATATCAAATTTGGTAGTCTGATCTTTTTGTCAAAATTTTTAGGCAAATAAAAGTGTCGATGAAGAGGAATATCGACTTTCGTAGTGTTTTTATTCGTTAATTAGCGTCATTCTATTGACATTGTCGATATGACGCCGCTTGTCTGATCATAATGACTTTTTCATAGTTGATTATTGTGTGCCCCTTGAAATTCAAAATTATTTGAGCAGTAAACAACTCAAAGAAAATGCTAAAAAATATTTCGAGAACATTTTGGTCTAGCCGATGTGAGCCATAAAAATGCACTTTTTTGTGAGAATCATCCAGATAACAAAATTGAATCTGAAATGAAACCTTGAACTGGTTCATAGTGATAGGTGGATTCTTATTTGTTGAATTTCATAAATTTTGACACATTTTTTTATGATCTGATAAATTGTATAATATTCTAGCAGGTTGTGGAATATTTTTCAAAACTGCATTAAGTTCTAGAATGTTTCCAACACTCGTAGAAAATTTTACTAAGATGTAGGATTTTCAAGAATTTGTTTAATTTATATAAGTTTAGGGTTTTTTTTTCTCAAGATCATACAATCAATACATTCTCCTGTTGCATGCACAAATAGACATATATATATACAAATGCTTCAGATGTAAATGACCGTTCATTCACCAATACATGTCCAATGTATTTATTTTCTGTTTTATATAATCAAATAGACTTCAAATTCGCAATATTACATTTTCATTTCATATTAAAAATTATTTTAATCATCACGTATATATAAAATCAAATTTCTAAGCAATTTTTAGATTCTTCATAACCAATAACAGTATACTTTCATGTATATGATATTAATTGATTATATATATCGTAATGATATTAATGATACACACACAATTGACCAAGAAAATGATGAAAACGAAAATGATTCATTGTCAAAATAATTATAATTATTTTTAACAGTAAATCATTTTCGTTTTTATCATTTTTTCAACTGATTATTTTTTTGTCATGAATATTGCTATTTTATAAACTTAACATATGTGAAGTACCTCAGAATTTCGAACAGTAGATATTAAGAAGTTAAAGATGTATTCAAATAGGGAAGATAACTATGAGCATCGGGATGTTCATGCGATTTCGCAGTTATGTTTTTACAGTATTCATCAACAACGACGATGTTAATTAACAACGACAAAATTTGTGGCGCAAATCCCATCAAATCTTTGAATATTTTATTCTATCAAACATTTTACATATCCCAGACTTTGATCCAGAATGTTCCGATATCAATTGATTTAGTTTTGTTCTAACTAGAGCCGATTTCTCTCATTTTTAACGTTTCAAGAACTCGCTATCGACCTTCAACTTCTTAGCGATCTAAATGTGTTCCAGTAAAAATACAGTCTGTTGATAAATAATATACAGGAAAATTTTGACACTAGAATATATGTAAATGATAGAAAAAGCATATTCTGCCATATTGTATGACAAAATTATATATACATTGAAAATCCAATAAAGCGTTCAATATGATGTAAAATTTTTCTCATGAACTTGAAAAAAAATTTGTTATAATGTTTTAGTTTCAGTGTCAACTTTTAATAAAAATCTCAGAATTATACAAATGTATCTGTGTTTTTCCGGAAGAACAACTTAAATCCACTTTGACGTAAGGCTCAATATTGCAAATAAGTGTGATATGAAATGAGCCTTACGTCAAATTGGACTCAAGTTGTTCTTAGAAACAACAGATATGTATGTTTATGTATATGACATTTAAATTTACCAGCCAACTCATATGGACATTAATTCGGAATTGCTGGAGTACACTGAGAGAAAGTATTAATTGCCGCAACTAAATTTTCAAGGTCATGTTTACTAAAGATCACACCAATATTTTACAAGGTACACTTTACTAAAAAATTTAGTCAAGGCTACTCATTAAAACAGCATACTAAAAAGTTTGGGTAAAACTGACAAAGTGTTTAGTAAGAATGAATAAAACTTAGTCAGATTGACCAAGATTTAGTAACGTCTACCGAAATTAGTTGTGACCTTTTAGTCATTGTTACTTTTGATATTTCTCTCAGTGTATGTTTGTTCAATCATATTAATGGGGATAAGTTATGCATTTTCTCAACGATGGTCATGTTTTTGGAAATTCTTGAAACCAACTCTTTGACAATGCGATTAAGAAATCAAAGAGCCTCCCTTCGCAGCTCATGGAGTTTATCTTTTGAAATCAGTATCTGCGATACAGCTTTTTTAAACATTCCTCTGAAGTCCACTGATTCCAAAGGTGCATTAACAGCATCTATATCAGTATTCAGCATTGCCCGTAATTACATGTATCCCAACTTGGTTTTAAGGATTGAAGTTGGGGATGACAAAATCTAAGCATACATTCTACAGTAGAAGCTGAAAAATCAGACAGAATCTGAAAGCAAAAGCTTTGGCACTGAAAAAAATTGAATGGCAATACGTAATTCAGTAGGTAAACCAATAGCGATTCGGGACTCATTTTAACAACAGTGTACACCTTTTACCAAATTCGAAAGTCTAAAATCGTAAATGAAAGATGAAACTATAAGTCGGAAAAAAATAAGAGTAAATAAACCGCTAATATGCTCTCAAGAGCTATAAGGTGTAGCGGAAAAGTCCATTTCACTTGTATAAACTAGAAAAGCAGGCAAATCATTTCTTCTGAGGATCAAAGTATGATGGTTTGATAAACCTTTTTACTGTAGATGTCAAATATCAACATAGACTTGTGTACGTTTTCGTGATAACAGCTTCTGATGCTGTGAAGGATTTTTTCGAATCCGATATGTCTTTCAATATTGGCTTCAAAAATAGATAAAACCAGTTTGATTCATCTGCATTAGGGTGATCCTTATCAACATTGGACGTTCATTCCTCGAAATATCGATTGACTTAAAGTTTGAAAATCATAAAAAACCGTGAAAACCGAAATTTAAAAAAATTTATTCAAATGAACACCTGCCTCACGATTTTTGAAGTTTTGCAATATTGTAATTTTTAGAGAAAACTAACGTTTTGGCCAAAAAATTACTGCAGACTTTGACGTAAGTTGTGTAAGATTTTTTAAAACGCTTCCCACTCTTTAAGCTTACTTTGATGTAAGAATAGAATCATGGAATCGGTGATTTGATTTTGTTTGCTGTAATGAATGCATCAACTTAAGGGCTGTTTCCAGCTGTAAGTGTCATTTTTGAAAACATGTTAACTTTTTAGAAAAAAAATCGCTAACGGTGATCAAAATGTATAAATGGATGGAATCTACACTCATTTAAGTGAAATAATTTTCGCATCACGATTCCGAACCATTCTTTGTACCACTCGATCAAAAAGATGCTTTAAAATGAAATATGCATTCCCAAGATTCAGAAAGCCTAAATCAATGGATTTCTTTGTAATTAACTTATTATCAAATAATCGATTTTTTTTATTGTATTAAAAGAAAATGGGTCCATTCATAAGAAAAAAATAAGTCGTTGAAATCATCATGCAGAAGAAAAGTTATATTAATTTAGTATAAATACATAGTATTAACAAATAAATAAATACTGCATATTCGATAAGTTTTTTTTGTAACTTTTTTTGAAAATTTTTCATGTAGTTCTTATCTACTAATACGTTAGGTTCCCTGCAATAAACAGAAATAACTTACCGATTTTTTTTCCAAGGAAATCGATATTGCATCTAACACCGATTCCCTTAGAAATTATGAATTCCACAATGCAATGTTATGAACTCATGATGCACTCAAACGATATTGTTTCAATGTATAATGATTGCTTTTGATTAAAAATTGATATCTTTGTTACTAAAGATTTTTTTGTAATAAGAGTGAAAATTTTTCAAGAACATTGTAGTTAGTTTAGTTTATGATGGACAGTATGTCACTTAAAAACAGACATCAAGCACTATGTAAAAAGTGATAATGATGATTCATACTACAATTAATAATAAGTACTACAAATACAATAAAAAAATACTTCAAATACTGTGAAATCCATCACAATGTTTTTCATTAAATATTCTTACATAAATTTTTCACAGTAAATGAATGAAAATATGAAAAACATTTTTTTGATGCATATTCATCTAATCTATGATCATTTGCTTCAATTTTCAGATAAAAATGTAAATAATGAACAAAATTGATGTTAGATGAGTGGATACTGTTCTCTGCAGGAAACTCGACGTACTATATGATAAGAACGACATGAGAACTTTTTTGGAATAAAATTTACAAATAATACTCATCGAATATACAGTATTTATTTCTTTGTTCGTACTATGTAATTATTCCACATTCATCGAATTTTTATTCTGTTCGATGATCGCAATTACATTTTTTACAATTTTTTTTGTAATAAATAAATAGATTTTTTCATTCAATGGAAAGAATCGATCATTGGATCATAAGTAAGTTACAAACAAATCCACTCATTTTTGCGCTCTCTGAATTCGGAAAACTTATAGCTTTTTATTTAAGCACCTTTTTTTATTGGGTCCCGTGGAAAAACGTTTATATCTCTGTAGATCTCTGTAGTTCCCTGAGAATTTATTATATCTACACTGGATCTACAGATATCTTTGATAAATCCACGCATAAGTTTCAAAATATTAGTAGATATCTGTAGATGTATCGTGGATATTATCCTATCTATGTAAATATACGACAGATGTTCGTAGATCTATGCAAATGCACTAATGTTTGACAGTAAGAAACCAAGTTTCTAATAAGATCTATTGTAGACCTTTGTAGATCCACATGGATCGACATGCATGAATATAGATCCAGTACTTGCTAGCTTGAAAAGTAATAAGTATGCAATTGGATCCCTGCAGATCGACATTGATTGCAATAGATTTAGTAATTTCACTTTCAAAAATACAAAGGACCCGATTAGATCTCCGTAGATCCACATAGATCAATAAGAATCATTAAAGTGCCTCTTTAAAAAATACTAAGTATCTAATATTGGATTTCCGTAGACTCACATGGATCAATATGCATCATCTGCATATACCAAGATCTTCTTAGCTATGGAGATCTATTGAGATCCAATTATATCCAAGCAGATCTATGTAGATTCATAGAGATACTCAGAGATTCGAATGAATCTGCGAAGATATATCTAGATCCACAGAGACTGACATGGATCTCCTATGATCTGGACAAAATGTGGATCCTTGGAGATCTACTAAAGTGGACCAACCAAGATTTATTTAAATTCGGTCGTTTTTTCACCCGGTGGTACAAATACATCACAAAATTTCAAAACTTAAAAAATCGCGAGGCACGTGTTGTTCTGAAGAATTATATTTCTAGTTTCGCTTTTGCGGTTTTTTAGGGTTTCAAATTGAATCTAAATGCGTCCACGGGAAGAACATACCTATGATTAAGAGAGAGAAAAAAAAGAGAACTTGGGATCTGATGGGAGCATGCTATTCATGGTCCCATTTAATCCCATATTTTCTGTCACACTTTCTACAGGCTTAGAAATTTCGTGTACTTGTTTATACATTATTTTCACAATTGAATCTCTATGTTTGCACATCATGGGAAACCCCACTCACACCGTATTTATATTTCACATAGTGCATTCTGTTAGGAAATTTCACGCACTCGTGCACGACTTTTCGAATTGTTATAGCGAGAGGTTTTTTAAATGGTCGATTCACAAGTCCGCTTTTTCCCGATTTTGAGAATACGATTTTTTGGTTTTTCGTATTACAAAGAGTGAACAAAGTACCGGAAAAATATTTACGATATATGGAATGATTACGATGAATATTTTTAGATCGGTTTCAATTTCACGTGTCATATTAAATTTCACGTGCCATACCGACGAAAATTTCGGATAGTTTTTTGGAAATTTTGGAAAAAAGGCAAAAAACGACAAAAAACTGTCTGAAACAAGTAAAATTAACAGATATGATGTAGCTTTATGCCAATAATGAATCGGATGATTGGAATTTTTCAAAAATTTTCTACAACGACCTAGTGAAGAAAGTTGAAAAATGATTGTTGAATAATGCAATAAATAGATAAAATTATCACATATATTAAATTCTGCGTGATTGTTGATTGATTGATTATAAAGAAATTAGAAATGGAAGTATGAAATCAAGAAAACCTTGCGATCTTACATTCGCATGCAAACGAATTCATAAGATGATTCACATGAAAAACATCGATTTTTGTAGATGAGTAAATAAAATGAATGTTATCATTTGTCGTATAGGTAGAGTAATTAACTTTGTCTTATATTGTTATACAATCTCGTTAACAACACACTTTTGGATGCACAACATTGAACCATTAGCAATGAGAAGTAATCTTGAAATTTTTAAGAAATTTCTGTTCAGGATAAAGAAGAACAATAATTCGATTTACACTAAATCAGGAAAAAATATTACTGTGAATGATCTAACTCGCAATTTTATTGTCATTCCTTGAAAATAATCGATCACAAGTATATCAATATGTAAAATATTTTTGTATTATACACGGGTGGGGGAAAGTTTAGATGTGGCGTCCAAAATTAAGAAATAGATTCATCAAAAAAGTTTGGATCTCACATTCAATACTTTGGATGACATTTCTCAAGTATAGATAGTGTATCTAATTTTTTAGGTATAGCATCCAAGTTATTCTTATCCCGTGAAAAAACTTTGGATCACAATAGGTCTCGGTGGATCCACTTTAGTAGATCTCCAAGGATCCACATTTTGTTCAGATCATAGAAGATTCATGTCAATCTCTGTCGATCAAGATAGATATTCCCAGATTTCTTTAAATCTCTGGTATTCTCTATGAATCTACATAGATCTGCTTAACTAACTTATTACAAATAAAAATTCTTTAGCTAAGCGAATCAAAATATATCTAATCGGATACTTAGTATTTTTCAAAGTTGTATGCAGATGATGCATATTGATCCAAGAGAATCTACGGAGATCTAATCGGATACTTTGTATTTTTTAAAGAGACATTCGGAAGATCCATATTGATTCAAGTGGATCCACGGAGACTGATCAGATTCTTTGTGTTTTCTAAGGTGAACTTACTAAATATGTAGCAGTTCACGTTGATCTGCAGAGATCCAATGGTATACTTATTACTTTTTTGAGCTAGCAAGTACTGGATGTCTATTGATCCGAGTAGATCCATGTATATCTACAAAGATCTAAAGTAGATCTTATCAGAAACTTGTTTTTTTTTCTGTCGAACATTAGTGCGTTTGTGTAGATCTACGAAGATCTATCGCGCATCTACGTAGATCTGATAAGATTCACGATGTATCTACAGATATCTTCCATTTTTTTTTTGCGTGGATCTATCGTGAATATCCGTAGATCCAGTGTAGATCAAAATATATCTTCAGAGATCTACAGAGATCTAAACGTTTTTTCACGGGATGAGTCTTTTTTCGTGAATTTGACTGCAAAATCTAAAGTTTTGGATGCTACATCAAATTTTATTTCTCTGTGTATACTCATAAACATTAATATTTTCCTTCACTCACATCAACAATTCAATCTATAAAAAAAAATTACGTGTAATGTCATTTAATTCATTTATTGATACGTGTCAAATATTGGTAATGTGTCTGCTGGTCGTCATTTCGATCAAGCATTCGAGGTTGTGCTTGTACCCTACGTTGCTGCAAAAGCAGCTAAATCACAAGGACAGCTCAATGTTGACACAGCTGGTAGGACGACACTTAACGAATATATTGAAATGCAACCTCGACGCCGGTCATCTTCTACTTATGCAGTCGAGCAAGGCGCGGGTCCTTCTTCCATTATTGGTGATTAAACCATATCTATTTCTTAATTTTTTTGGAAACAGGAGGTGTGGAAATTCTTAGGGATGCTAATATAATTTACAGCTCTTCTTATCAATAAATGTGCGACTTGTTTGGAAACTAAATCGTGAAAATTTTCTCAATAATGTCTTTTTCTACAGCCGCTTCTGTGGATCAACGTACTAGTCCTTATCGCATTAGTGGTGGTTCATTCAGAAATGGAGTCGTCCACGAAGAGGAAACGTTTCGCACCAATAGTGGTGCATCAGGAACCGAAATCCTTCAAGCTGCCGATCAGTCACGCACTAATGGTAGTTTATGCATATGTGTTAAAAGATATTTTCTTTGAACATGAGCAATAAAAAATAATGCCAATAATCACTTGTTATGTAGCTGTCGATATGGATCAACGTGCTGGTCCTTCTCGCAGCACAGGTGGTTCATCTCGAGACGTGGGTTCTTCTCGAATCATATGTAATTTAAATTTGAAGTTTTTTGATCACTTTCTGGAAGATTTAGTGTTAAAGATGGCCAACTCAATATTTTTTGCAGCTGCGGCTACTACAAGTTCTGCATTGTATAACTTCCGTACCGCAACCAGTCACGAATTCCGTGTCGCAATTGACATTGCTCATGACGCAATATCTAGAACAAAACCCTTTGATCGCAATCTACATTGGGCAAATGATGTTCGGCGCCGGATAGTATCGCACGTTGAAATGTTGAAGAAAAACCGAGTTAAGGAGGCAGTGGAGTACACAGTAGACGATTTAAGGACGGCTTTCGAACGATACCAGCAAGAAATGGGTCGTGCTCTTCATTGGGAGTTTTCTTTCCGTTTTCTTGTACATATGTTTGAGACGATGTCAGATGAAAGTCCCGTGAAAAGTTTTCCCGCTTTTCGGTGGGAGTTTGATAATATCGTTCGCAGAGCGCGGCTATTTTTTTCATTATTTGACGAAAATAGCAAATCCACGATTCACTTATCTTCACGGCGTTGGCCAATTAATAGCATTATTTATGGCCTCGAATACATGAAGGAACCAAATGCTGGAGATAATCTTCTTTTTTGGAAGATTGCTGAAAAAGAAAGAGTCTTAGATGTAATGGAAAAACAGTTCTCTTATCACCCATCCTCTCAGCCTTTGTACCTGAGTATAACAAAAGCACAGGATGTATTAAAGAATTATCTTGAAAAGACAAAAAATGCAGAATTTGAGTTTGACGACTCATACATTGCAATGAAAAGAAAGGTTTTGCAAAATTTATCTGGTGAAAGGCCACCTGTAAGTAGAAGTATCGTCTTCGCTCCGAAAGGGTATGCAGCTATATCAGAAGTTATATCAACGATAATCGCTTTATTATCAAATTCTGATGAACAGTTCATAAATGCAGTCCGAAGTCTTGAATCTTCAGCAACAAAGGAAGTGATACGCAATAAATTAGAAACGAATCATTTGCCTCGAAAGTTTCAAGAAAATATAGATATTTTGAAGATCTTAGAAAATTAGTCTGGAATAGTATAATTTTCATTTGCTCTGACGTTTTTCTAACATCGCCTTATGGATCTTAACCTATGGTTTTCAAAAATATAATTGGAAGATTTTCATAATTATATGATTTATGTTCCATAGATCTAAGATTTTCCTATAATCTATCACATGTTAATATCGTGTAATTATTATATAATGTCAAAAATGTATAATTATCGTGCGGGTAGATTTTTACTGAACAATTGACATAAAAACTTAATAAAACGCAAGTCTGTTAATATTTTAGACCTGGCAAATCTTCCAGCTACCATACACAAGGCCACTTTTCGCCATCAAAAGTAAAATTTAATAACTTGTTCCAGTAAATGTGTGTCGAAATTATTTTTATTTTACTGATTTTTTTACTCCTATACAATTTCTTATCCTTAAGCGTCATTGAACTATATTTCACCGGTTCTTTTTTTAATTTTTAGTAAATCAAATTATATCAACATTAAGTTTCGCAAACAAAAAATTTCTTATTCCACTGGAAAACCTAGCGTCCTTGGATAAAATGCTCACAATGTTCTTCAAACATTATTATGGAATCAAAAATTCCTTTTGAAAAAATTCTATTAAACTCTTATTCCATGCTACCGTCTACTCTTCTTGTTTCCCTGAAATACTCACACAGTGCTACAGGAAAACATCGTGACTCACTGTCTATCTTCTGTGTGCTACATTCAGTGCTCTGATGAATAACAAGAGAACATTATTTTGAGCTATGTAATCTACGGTGGCCATGGAGCGAATTAAAACATATTCAGGACTTGGATTTTCAACCAGATTCGGCCATTTTTTCGTCAAGTCTTGTTTCCAAAAATCCTTTTTTTCTTTTTGAGCTACCGTAGACTGCAGGGGACAAAAATGACTGAGCGAGTCTACTGGACTCACTTCCTTTAGCAGTTGTCACAAAAAAAAGGAGCAACTCTATAAGAAAACTAGTTTTCCTTTTTCTGATTCATCTTTACTTTCTGCGTTTCTTCGTTGTAATCACAGCTGCCCACTTTAGGCAGGTGAAAACATTAAGTCTTGAAAAAGTGAGGACAGTAAAATAATGTTTTATTTCTAATGAAATTCAATTTCTTGTATGCCTCCAGTGCCCAAAATACCTTCGATTGTCACAGTGTCACAATATTTTATTTATGCTTAAACACCAACTTCCTAATTACAGTGAACTCATTCATTGCTAGCAAAATACTTAGCTTTTTTCACATTTTTGATTTTATATGATATTTCATGAAATACATATTCAATAAAGTACATTGAACTGAATATCGTTTTTTTTCTTTTCTTTGTCCTTTTGTCAAAACGTATGTCACAGTAATCCGCACTTTGCGTTACAGCGTTTTTTTGTATTCACAAAAATCATTTCATAAGTTCTCCAACTTATTCTCAATTTTGAGTTTTTACATTGAAATTTTTAAATTTATTAATTAAACCATTTCTTTTTTAAATTATTTTCGCTAGGCAAAATATCAAACCCATGGAAGTTTAGTCTTCGTAACATTTAAAAAATCTTTATGCTTCAAAAAAAAAATTTTATCCTATAAAGTTCCAAGTCCCTACGTTATTCAGATGTTCAAAAAGACCCCTACAG